>OZ059906.1:600000-871033 GCA_964057215.1 Oscheius myriophilus
GCACTTTTTCAAGTCTTTGCGATTCGTTACTGTAAATAATACTTTTATTTTTCCCCAGCCGTTTTATTAAATTTATGATCAGATGTACATAATTATTTGATTATCCTAGATGCAATTGTTTCAGAAAATAAGACATTGAAATACTTGTCTGAGAAGGCATTGAAATATAAACCGTCCCAAGAATTTTTCAATTCATCGAAACATTGACATTAAAGTCAATTTTTGCCCACAGAAAAATAATTTATTAAAAAACAATATATTTTGTTAGTTTTAAAAATCAGTGTTGAAGTAATTGGTAACTGCACAAAGTGGTGCGTTTTTCTTGTTTTTTCCTTCATGAATCAGAAAACGAAAAAATGTTTACAATTGTATTATTAGCACTGCACTGTGCTCACCAAAGACTCTCAAACAGCCAAACAAAACAAAAATAATGTTGATAAGAAAAAGTATATAACGTATTTTGACAAAATATTATTTAATCGTCAACATGCTGATCAAGTGCAAGGGCCTCAACAAAACGCTTCAGTGGATGCAAGAGCAAATTGTTGTTGTGGTGAGTTTAGTTAGAGCAAAAAAAAAAGAGAGAGAGAGAGAGAGAGAGAGAGAGAGAGAGAGAGATAGTGAGAGGAAGAAAGAGACAGAGAGAGACGACAAATTTCGAGTCAGCGGAAGAGAAATGCCTATTTTTTCAGACTGGTGGCAGTGGCTATGGAGGAAAGTTCGGTCGCCTACGCATCTGAAAATATCCGAATGCACTGAACAATATTCGCAAAAACACTGAAAATTCCATTTTTAAAATAAATCTTCTTTAAAACTGTTTGTAATTGACAGAACATAAAAAAATGAAGTGGTTGAAAAATTGTGGGAATGTTTCATTTGGGGCTCATCCCTGTGTCTGTCACTTTTTCCCAATTTGTGTGTGTTTTTCCAATGTTTACAAACAAAATTAGAAAAAAAAATATTTTTTATCAACTAAATATTTGCACTTTTCCCCCGAAAAATTTCAGAAATGCCCATGATTGGCAAGAAAAAAAGCTCTTGGTTAAAATGTGTTTTGAAAATTTGGTAGTATCTTTCTCATCCAACGGGGATAACGAATTTGACAGTGTTTCTGAAGTAGTAAAACATTTGGAAAATGTAGTTTTCAAGATATTTTTTTCAAACTATAATTGTGGCAATGAAAAATATATTATATTATTTACTTTCAGGGTAAATTTTGGCAATGAAAATGTATCATATTATTCACTTTCAGGTAAAAAACAATTCGTTAACCACCTTATAAGTGCAGATTTTGTGTTTTTTTCATACTTGTAATCAGAACACGCAAAACTAATTTTTGAATAATGAGTGTAAAAGTACGATTTTACTTACGAGTGGTGCGTTTTTCTTGTTGTTCCCTTAATGAATCAGATAACGAAAAAGTGTTTACAAATGTTTTACAAATATTCTTAGCTCTGCACTTTATGCACCAAACACTCATGAACAGACAAACAAAACAAATCAATGTTGATAAGAAAAAGTATATAACGTATTTTGACAAAAAAAATTTAATCGTCAACATGTTGATCAAGTGCAAGGACCTCAACAAAACGCTTCAGTGGATGCAGCAGCACATCGTCGCTGCGGTGAGTTTCTGGGAAATGAGACAAAAAGTGGTAATATGTTTTCAGACTGGTGGCAGCGGCTACGGGGAAAAATTCGGTCGCCTACGCATCTGAAACGATCCGAATGCACTGAACAGTACACGCAAAACACCGAAAATTCCATTTTTAAAATAAATCTTCTTTAAAACTGTAATTGACAGAACCTAAAAAATTGAAGTTGTTGAAAAATTTTGTTTGATTTGAGCATTTATTTATTTTTTTGATTTTTTTACAAAGGAAAATATATTCTAGAACTTATTCAAATGAAAACCTCGCTGTGTTTTTGAAAAAGCAAGGGGTGCTTCAAATCCTGAATTAGAAAATTAAAAAGTTTCCATGAAGTTGAATTGCTTTCATTTTTTGCAATAATTTTTTTCTTTCAAATGTTGTTTCTTGCAATTTACATTCTTGTATTTGTATTTTAAAAAATATGAAAACGAAACGTAATCGTTTTTTCGTAGGAATTCAAATACAAAAAAAAACTTTTTTTTTTTTAACTAAACAGCCAAAACTGATTTGCACCAAAAGTAAAATAGATAGGAAAAACATCAACTATTGCATGTTAAAAAAGCTCATTTTTAAAGTGGAAAAAGCGAAATCGAATTTTCATAAAGCTTCGTAATCTGTTTCAATAAATTAGCTTTTTCACAAATTTTGTTACGTATTAAGAGTCTTTCGCGTTTTCTCTTTGTCTGTCTGTCTGTCTCTTTCTCTCTCTTTCTTTATCTCTCTCTGTATTTCTCTGTACCTCTTCCAATTTCTATTAACCAAGTCCACTATATTTTTTCATCGGCTTGTTTTCATGAAAATGACTAACTTTTCCATACCTGGTTTTCCCAATTTCTACTAATTCACTTCCATCGGAGGCAATTGCTACCCAATATCTTTTTGTGAGTAGTGTTTCGAATGACTATTTCAACATTACGTCTTTTTCCTTTTCATAGCGGAACATTTTAATTTTCGACCGACTGCTTAGAACCATTGTCGACCGTTTATAAACTATTGTTTATGGAGTCAGGGAAACATTGAGTTGTCCGTTTTTTTTAAGTTGTTTTAAGGGACCGTCAGGGACTTTTTGCAACTTTGGTTAATGTAAAAGATAAAAATCAGCTGATCAACTCTATACAACATAAACTCTGTACAACATAGTGTTCAAAATTCTCCGTTTTCGAGAAATATGGCTTCAAAGTGCTCAAAGGCCGACCGTCTGCAGATTCTGCGGATGGCCGCAACGCCTGCGTGCACGATTTTAAAAGCTAGTGAAAGTATTAAGTTGTCATTCTAATAGGACGAGATTACTCGGAAAATGAGGAGTTTTCCAGACCAGGGTTGGTCATCAGGCCGCTCAGGCCGGCTTGTTAGTAGGAAATGCAGGCCCAGGCCGCGGCCTGGCCTGCCCTTTCCAGGCCAGGCCGCGCCCTGGGCCTGGGCCTGGCCTGGCCTGGGCCTGGTTGATAACAAAAAAAACCCCAAGATTTTTTATACAGAACTCACAAAAAATTGATTGAAAACTTTTATTTTGTGTTGTAATCTCTCCATCGATAACTGCTTCAAAGGAAAACAAACAATTTTTGAAATTCGCAAATTTAGCAATAGATATACCTAAACTAAACATGGTTTTTACAAGAAAAGTATAAAAAACTTAGCAAAACAATTGTAGAGTAGCGAATAGGCGAGTGGGAGACGAGCATGTAAGAAAAAAGTGATGCAAAAGTGAAGAAAAGTGATTGATTCGCTTTTTCAAATTGGCCAAGAAATTAGAATTCCAACTTAAGCAAACTTCATTCGGCCTGCCCACCGGCCTGGCCTGGCCTGGGCCTGGTAATGACGGCCTGGTTAGACCCAGGCCCAGGCCAGGCCCAGGCCGGCCTGGGCCGGCCTGGCCATTTGACTAACCCTGTTCCAGACAATTTAGCATATATAATTAGTATAATTTTTGACCGTACCCGATGAAAATGGAAGTGAAAAGGTCCCTTTAAGGAAAAAACGTTTTGAATGGTTTTGTGGGCAAACTGTTTTTATAAGTTTGTTTTTCTTTAACCCGTTTTGGGTGACTTTTGCAATAAACAACAAAAAAAAACTCCACGTCAACAAACACTATACTCGTCGCCCAGCGAGCTTTCCTAGCCGGCAGCGGGAAACAAGCGGCTTTTTGTCTGCGTCTCCGCGACTTGCACACTATTTCGCGTGTTATGAGCAGGCCATCGAAACTTTAGGAAAGGTCCGTGGGCGAGAAGTATAATCTTAGTTATGAAAATTTCTATGGCAATATACATCTAAAGGAAAATAAAAATTTAAAAATTAGTTGGAACAATACAAATTTTCAGTCTGATGGTTCGAAAAATATCTATTTCTTCAGCGGAAATTGATTAATTAATTGGCTGACGTTTCTGGCTCCTGTTAATTTTTTTTTTCAAATGTTACAATGTTGTTTTTAAATACCTAAATTTTCTTTTTCACCAAAGTTTTTGTTGTTGTGCGAAATACAAAAAAATCATTCTTTTAAAGAGTATTTTATCTTAGCTTTTAGTAATTTTCCATTTTTCCAATTGGTTCAATTTGTGAATACGATTCAAATCGGACAGACGGACTATCAAAAACAATTTTCCCTAAACCAATGTTTTGTGTGAAACACTAATCTGCTTTTACTTTAAAACACGTTTTGTTTTATGGAATTTATTTGCTTTTTTTAAAATTTATTTGTAAAAGGTTTTTTTACGACAAAACGGATAGAAAATTTCCAATGGAAAAGAAATATTTTTTTCATTACCTGATTTTCAAAGTTTGACTAGTTAGATTTTGTTTTCTTCCTCATTAAAAATATGCAATATCGTAATAATCAAATTTTAGATTTAATATGTGCCTAAAGCTTTTTCAATTCTCACGTTTTTTTTTTCGAAAAACGTTTGCTTTGTTTTTTTGGTTTAATTTATATTTTTACCATTCGTCAGTTAATGAATTTAGATTATGCAACCTTGTGACTGCCGCCTTAAAAGCTTTGGATCAGGTTACCTGCAATGCTTCCTTGTTTGTCCATTGACCAATTTTGCAACAATTTAAAAACGTGCCAAATCATAGAAAATTAACTTTCCTCGGAATTAATTTACGCACAATTGTGTTCTGTCCCAAGAAACTCAACAATTACCATATTTTTTCCTTTTTCAAGAATTTTTGAGAATTTGAGTAGATCTGTTAAGTTATCGAGACTTCAAGCTTTTGATAAAACATTTGCACGATTACAAAAATTGTGATTTACATTTAAAAAAAACTTTTAAATGGAACATCATATAAATTTTTTAAATAAAAAAGATTTTTAATTTTTTCATGGTTTTATCAATTACTTTATTGTAGAATTTTTTTGGGTGTGTTTTTTTTTAAAGACAGCAGTTCAAAAAATATGAATACAAAACAACCGCCGTTGCAAATAAAATTATTCCTTATACTGCTCGTTTCGATCTTTCAAAAAAAAAAAAACTTGGAACTTTACTACATACAACACATTTTCCTTGGTTACAAACAGACATTTAAAAAAAAGTCTAAAAGGAGCTATTTAAAATTTTTTTTACATAACTTTAACTTTAATTTTTTACACGGAGTTTTTTTTGTTCATTTTATTTGTTGGATGTTCACATTTTTGATTGCTTAAGGACCCGTATAAATGCAAAATAATCTTTGAAAATGAGTCAGGAGCATATATTTTAACAAGCATTCGAACACGTTTACGGCTGTTAAGACGATTACAAAATACTTAATAAGGTGTTCCTTTTCCCATTATTTCACTTTTAGCTGAAACATGTGTGTTTTTTCAAAATTTTTCATTATAATTTGTTTTACCTTTTATCAAGAATGATTTTTAGATTTCGCTACCTGGTGATTGCACTCTTAAAAGCATTGGATCAGGTTACCTTCAATGCTTCCATGTTTGCCAATTGGCCGATTTTGCAACATGTTCTTCCTATTTTTGTGTTTTGCAATTGTGAATTGCCGCAAAAATGAAACAGGTATAATATTTATTTGCTTATGCTGTTTTTTTTCGTTTATCGCCAATTTAAAAAATATATATATATATAAATCAATGTAAAAAATGTTGTCAGAAAGCCAAGTTCAATGTTTTGTTGTTCTTGTTAGTAAAAAGGGGCAAACTTCAGATGTTACGGTCTTTTCCTGCCTGAGCATTGTTTCATTTCACATTTATTTAGTTGGTTTGTACTTTCAGTATTAAAAGAAAAAAACTACAAGAATAAAGGGAGAAAACATTTTTTACCACATTTTCCTCCAAAGTGAAATTGTTTTCAGGTCTGCCAACGTTCTACGAATCAATAATTCTCAATAAAAGCTACGAAAAATTCATTTCACCTTATGAATATTACAGAAAACCTATAGATGTTTATTTGAATCTTCCTTATTTGGTTCTCGTCAATTTGGTGAGTGTAAAAATACCAGCACAAAAAAACAATTAGAGGCAAAGCTGAACTATTGCTTAAGGATTTTACGAATACAGAAAAAATTAATATCAAAAACCGAAAATATGATATTTACCCGTTTGAAAAAGTATACGAAACGTTAGAATTTGCAAAATTTTTAAAAGCATGGTGGACTAGCGCCGCTAATTGCTTCTAAAGCAAACCTTGTTGTTCAACAAAAAGCTGAAACATTGGAACAACTGAGACTGAAATCTTTATTTTAAATGATATCTGGTTTATGTCGATTATTTATTGAATAGAAAACTATCAGAAAATTAATTGGAATAATTGACTCTCCATTATAAATTTTTAAAAACATTTTTTTTTAACTATTTACAAATGTTTAAAGTGTATCGTTAATGCATGAAAAATTCATTTCAGGACGAAAGCAGACAAACCGCTTCGTACATCGCCATAGTGAACATTGTAAATTTTACAAAGTTACTTTTGAAAATTTTAAATTTTCAGACTTGGAATGACCCTCGTTTGAAATACGATCCGGAAGAAATCGGCTTAGATGAAGTTGTAATTCCGTCTTTGTTGGTTTGGATTCCGAATATTTCGACTTCAAACAGGTATTTCATTTGTTAGATATTAATCAATTACAGGAATTTTACCCAGTTTTGTTTTTAAAATTTGTAGTTTGAACTTGTAGTTTTGAAAGTTAAAACTACAAAAAAACGTAAATTTTAGCATCGAGCTAAAATTTCTTGATCGGGAAACGCCTTCAAATGAAGTGAGAATCGATCCGAACGGATGGGTGCAATTGGCAATGAAAGGGAAATTTGACACTGTTTGTCAATGTGAAGTCGGTGAGTCAATGAAACAATATTTCGTAAGAGGAAAAACTTTGGTACATCACACATATTCTTGACTCCAATCCGCAATTGACTTGCCATCAATCTGAAACTGCCAAATGACAAAAAATCAATTTTTGCAAACTACAAAAACCAAAAAAATGATCATTAAAATATTTGAAATTCGATTTATTTGTTTTTGTTTCTTTGGAAAAACATCAGTTCTTTCTTTAAATTAAAATTTTGTTTTAAGCTTTGTTATGTGCTTTTTTCAAAAAACCGGATTTATTTGTTTTTGTGAGAACTCAGTACTTGTTTTTTTTTTGCACAGTTAAGGAACAAATATGAAAACTCCTTTGAAATTCGAATTGAATGTAACATATTTTCAGATAATGATATTGGTTGTGTGCAAATGAGCTAGAAAGTGTTTTAGAACTATTCTGCACAACAAGTTGGCCGTTCTGCCAAACAAAAAAAAATGATTTACTGATCGCTTAACAATGTTGTATTGCATGACAAAATGCGTATAGTCTGTTTCCAACGGACGGTGTTCAACTTTCCGGCAATCTTGAAAAATGAAGCCTTTTCGATTAAACAGGATTTGAAACATTGAAGTGAACAGATATATAATAAGCGAAAGACCACTGTAAAAGAGGAGTGCTCAGACATTTGTCTAAGATCGTTGCAAGACCAAAGGTACCAGTCCTTTAAAATAAATTAAAATCCTTGCCCATTAGTTGGGAATGAAGTAAACCTTTAAAGTTTTCTAGAAAGAAAAATGTAATTCGTTGAACTTTTGGGGGCGATATGGCATTTGATTTCAAAATTACGTTGTGCCCTTGTTTCAATCCAAAGGTTTATATTTGGAGCCAAAAATCTCAAATGTTTTTACAGCACAACAAAGTTTTGAACAAAAAAAATGGCTAGTTTTGTTGAAATTGCAAAAGTTTTGGGACTGTTTCTTTCACTAAGGTTATTTTAAAATTATTTTGAAATTAGGTGCAGGAAGCAGATTATTAAATTTACAACAAGTTTATTTAATTTTGAAAAATGTTCGAAGTCAATTGTAAAAGTATTTTTAGTTTTGAACAAGTATCGGGAGTGGACAAATATTATTTTTCTATTTAGCTCATATATTTCATGTTCAACTGAAACTGTAAAATGGTTTTTGTTTCACAGCTATTCCAATCTGTGAAAAAATCTTACATAGGAAAAGATAAACTTTTTCTGGGCCTTTGTTTCAATATATATGTAAATTGGATTTTTTTCACACACGGACATAAGCTTGACAGCTTGCATTCCGTTTGGAAAATAAAATTTTAAAAAAAATGTAAATTTTTCAAACTTTTTTTAAAACTTTTGTTGCTGTAAAATAATTGATCATCTCAAAATATCATTCTAAACCGATATCAATGTAAATGAGTTTTTCTTCATAATTTAACAAATTGTTTTACCTATGACGAAAGAAACACGAGTTTTTTTGAATTAAAGCTTTAGAGCTTTGAATTAAAACGAGCTTTGAATTAAAAAGATCGTTTGTTGACTATTAATTGTGCATTAAAAACGATTTTTCATAATTGTGTAAAGTGAAACATTAAATGAAAATTAGTGGCAATTTTTTTTACAATCTTTTTTTACAGATAATTTCCCTCTCGACGTCCAATACTGCAATATAAACTTTGATACCGGTTTTACATCAAATAGGTATCTAAAACTTAATCCAGGCGGCGGAGTTCAAGTAATTATAGTTAGTAAAAATAAAAATTTTAATAATTTTTTGAATTCAGGGCCAACCTGAATGGGAAGTGAGTTCTCCTATTTTAAGAGTGGCTCCTATTCCCGACGGAGATACCGAATTCACTTTGGTTTCTGCTTCAATTCGAATGAAGCGGAATCCTCAATTCTACATATATTTTCTAGTTATTCCGACAAATACAATAACAGTAACCTGTATGACAGCTCTTTTGCTACCGTTGGATATTACTCATGGGGAAAGGGTGAGTTATTTTTTCAAAACGGTTTTTGAAAGTTTTGACCAATTTATTTAAATTGAAAAAAGTGGGCATCCTTTATTTTTACAATCAAGGATTCGTCTCTCTCTGTTGGTTCGCACCTCCGCCCTTCATTTTCCAGGGAGAGAGGGGTGGTGCGGTGGGAAGCAAAGGAAGGGATCCAAGGGCGGCAGGGAACCGCTCTGGCGCGAAGCGCCAGAGTTGTCGGCCGCCCTTGGTACCCGACCCGAAAGTACACGTGTGCGCGTGGACGTCAGGCCGCGAAGCAGCCCGATGCGGCCGAAGGCCGCAAAAAAATGAGCGGCCGCAAGCCGTGAGAACGCTTTGAGGCGGCCGAAGGCCGCCGAATCCAGGGTGAGGACCGCCGTAGGCGGGCCGTTACTCCTGGTAAAATACAAAGTATAAATTGGATTTTTGTATTTGTGCTTCTTTAGGTAGTTGCGTTCGGTTAACAAGCATACAAATTTTATGTATTTAGGATAGTGAAAAGTTGAAGTTTATTTTGAAATGAAAAAAATACCTATTGCAGCAGTATTGTAAAACCACCTTCCTGTTTTATAATTCATTTTATTTAACAGAATCTAAATCAATCTTTAGAAAGGTCACTGTAAATGCAAATTTTGTTTTCAGAAAAAACAAAACAACGAAAATATTTACGCAATTTATTTCAATAATTTGTGAAAAAAGTCACATATTTAAATACCCAAATTATTTTTAAATTTTAGGTTTTAAAAAAAAACTTTCAATGTCTTTACCCATATTCAAAATGATTGAATGGATAAAAACTTACATAGTTGGCATGTGCATCGTCGACAGGTCTTTTTTTTATTAAGAACACGTGGGCCAGCTGTTGAGAGGTGCAGTCAAGTGGACTTTTCTGAAAAATAAAAATTTTAAAAGAAAATGAAAAAAAAAATCTGTAAAAAGGAAAATGTAACCATCTATAAAGAAATTAAATAAAGGAAAACAGCCTTTTTCAATTTTAAGATCAACTGAGAAAGCAGAATGAATCTGAAAAAAAAGTGTTTTTAGGCCAAAACGAAATTTTCATTTCAATTTTTTAGTTTTGGTTAATTTTAAGTGTAATTCTGTTGTCCCCTGACAACATACTGGAATTGTCGGTAATAAAAACATTGGTGCCAAATGTTAACAATAAAACATTGGGGCAATTATTTGTTGAATTATAAAAACGCTATTTAAAAAAATAATGTTTTTAGTGAACACAAACATGTTCTTTTTCATTACAAGTTAGAAATGATAATAGTATACAAATAGGACGTTGCCCTATTTTGCCAAAAAATTCAATTTCAAAACTTAAGGAAGATTTACGAGAATTTTTTCGTCATTCAAATGGTTTTTTTCGCTACAATTTAGTTTTGAAGTTGAATTTTTTTATATCATGCAACCATTTTTAAATAGTTGAAAAAAGTTAGGGCCACTAAATCCCCGACTCCCAACCCCTTACCGTACCCCTTGTCGTCAAACCGAAAATGTCGTACGCAGACCCGAATACCGTAACCCAAATTAAAAAATTGAATTATTTTTTGCTCGGTTCGTTTTCAGGCCTTATTTAAAGTGAAATAGATATATTTCAGCAATAGCATAATGAAAAATATTTTTAATTTAAGAAAAATGCATTCAGTGTGTGTCGTGTCCTCACGACCATATTCTGCCCCCTTTGCTGTATTATCATAATATGTATCCCCTTTTTTCCTTATCCCCCCCTATTTCGACATTGCGGGCCACCTCTGGTGGCCCCGCCCACTACGTCATGTTATAAAAGGCCCGCGTGGCAGCAATAAAGGGTCTCTCAGTTTGTATTGGAACGGTTCTCTAGGGGAAACTGCGTATTTTAGGTGGAAGAACATCTACGCCACAGCAGCTTATTGGTGCATCGGCTCATCCGATCCCATATTCCGATTGCCAGCAATCGAGCAAGGAGAAAGCTCTTGCTTGGCTTGGGCCCCAAAGTGCGCCCTGTCCGTTGAACTGCCTCAGTCCGGACAAGAATACTATTGAATCGAAGTAGTCAAAACGACTCACTTCGCCTTGGGCAATATTTGATCGCATAGCCCACATCACATTCCTTATTTGCTGGTTTTGCCACATTTCAAAATGGCCGCATACTTTTTCGCTCAGAAAATGGCCGATCAGGCAAAACAGCTTCGAGAAATTCTCGACAGTAACAAAATCTATTCTGAACCCGTTCCTAAGGTCGAGAAAAATGAGACCAGCATTGAAAGCGCTAAATTGCTAAAATCTACTCTCAAAAATGCCAAAGGCATCATTCAGAGAGCAAATGAACCCGTGAAAGCTATTGAAACTGAAATCAAATATTTGTATCTCAATGCAACTCCAGAAATGCAAAAAGAATTGAAAACCGAAATTGAGCAAATTAAAGCGGACACCAAGTATAATGAGCTACTAATGTCAGCTGAACAATTGATCTCCGCAATCATGGCTCGCACATCGGAAATCACAGATCAACTGGACGCAATTGAAGATTCAGGGTCTCAGCATTCAGGTCACGGAAATCATCTTGGCGCTGGAAGTAGGGCTCCTTCGCCCACCCATTCTACTAGATCCAATATAGCCACACATCTTCCCAAAATTCAAATCCCTCGATTTGATGGGACAAATGATGATTTTGAAGAATTCTGGGCAACATTTGAACCTTTGGTAGATTCAAATGATGATATTTCAAATGTTGAAAAGATCGCTCTTTTGAGACAAGCGTTGTCCGGCCGTGCTGCGAAAGCAATTTCTGGAATTCAAAAAATTCCTGCAAATTACGATCGATTGATCGCAAGGCTAAAGGAAAGGTTTCAAAATACGGTAATTTCACAAACAATGGCTACCCGAAGACTTCAAAATCTAGAATCGTGTGCCATGGAAAGTGATCCAAATAAATGGATGGATACATATGACAACATTATGGTGTTAATTGACCAAATCGAATCAACAGGAACAGAAATATCCAAAAAATGTGATCCCCTTTGGGAAGAAATGATAAAAAGGAAATTTCCTAGTAAGCTGTTGGACTCCTTGCATATCGCTCTACAAGAAGCTACTCAGCCAATCACAGTCGGTTTCTACCTGAAATCTCTGAAAAGGCACATTGCCGCACGAATTCAGTCTGCTGTACTCAATCCTTATTCTCCGTCGCAGAATCGATCGCCAGATACTGACGAAATCGTCGCTGAAGTACAACCGCGTGCAATTGCGAAAAACAAAAGTGCACCAGTGACTCAGCGAAAACAGCTGACCGCGGCGGAGGCGAACAACGCGCCCGGCGCATGCCTTTTCTGTAAAGGGAGCCACAGCCCATTTGATTGTAAGGAAACGAAAAACTTCAACAAATGGAAGACTTTGGCCGAGAAAAAGTTTTGCAGGAAGTGTTTCCAACCGGGACACAACAGCTACTCCTGTACTTTACCAAATTGCTCTTTCTGTGGAAAAGAGCACAGTTCCACGATTTGTGCCAAAAATAAACCGCCTTCTGTTGCTTCGGTGGCTGCAACATCACAGTATATACAGCCACATCTGCTTCCTACTGTGCCAGCTGTCAAATCGCCAAGTCAAAACGCAGTTCCTAACCCACCACCCGGTTTCGAAAGGAAATGCGAAAATGCGAAAAATTCACAAACGGTGCTCATGACAGCTAAGGGGCACATTCGAAATCACTCCACAGGAAAGTTTGAAGAAATCCTTTTCTTCTTTGACTGCGGATCGCAAGTCAGCTTTGTGGAAAACGAAATAGCTGAGAAATTTGCTCTTCCGCAAATTTCCAGCCAGGAATTTTGTGTTCGAGGTTTTGGCGATCATACACAAACATATGAGAGCAAATCTGTTGAAATTCAGGTCAAAACCGCTTTCAATTCTGAAATTCAAGTGGAAATGAAAACGGTTCCTCTGATAACAAAAGAATTAACCTGTGCCTCTTTGGGAAAAGAAGATCTGCATTTTCTCCAAGAGAATGATTTGGTTCTTGTTGGTCAAAACACAGACGGAATGCAACATAAACCAAACATTCTCATTGGAATGGACCTATACTCACAGTTCGTTAAAAACAAACTGTGGGTAGAATTACCTTCTGGCCTGCACGTGTCTTTCACCATGTTCGGTCCCTGTGTCTCGGGCAAGGCGCCCCTTTCGAGTGACGCACCCTCCGCCGCGGCGCATGGCGAAAATACCGGTGTTCCGCAGATGTTCGCAGGGGTCGCCACATCCGAAACGGAAAAAATGCTAAGAGAAATCTATAGCTTGGATAACGCCGGGATTGAGGAAATGGATGAGACAAAGGCAAAAGAGTATTTTGAAAATTACTCTAAAAAGATCGACTTCTCCCATGGATACGTAATTGCTCCGTTTCCATTGAAGGAAAACATCGCTAAAATTGAGAACAATTACAATTTGAGCAAACGTCGACTAGTTTCGCTTCAGAAACAGTTGGCAAAAAATTGCCCTATGGCCGAATGGTACAAGAAAACATTTGACAAGTATTTGTCTGAGAACATTGCAGAAAAAGTGACTGAGCCATCTGCGAATGGTCCCGGCCTTTACTACTTGCCACATTCCGGTGTGTGGAGACCCGAAAAGCCTCGTCCTCTCAGAATTGTCTTTGACGCATCTGCCCATTGGCCAGGATCGAATTCCCTGAATGATTGTATTGAAAAAGGCGAAATGTTCATTCAGAAAATTCATAACATTTTGATTGCCGCAAGAACAGCGCCAATCATTCTCTGCTGTGACCTGGAAGCAGCATTTACACAGATTCGGCTTCCAGATGAGCACAAAGACCTCTGCAGATTTCTTTGGTTACGGGATCCACTTAAACCTGTAGAGCCAAGAAACATTGTGGAATACAGACTGTGCAGATTGCCATTTGGGGTGAATGCGTCACCCAGTATTCTAAACATGGTAATCACAGCTTTTCTCAAACAAAAAGATACTCCAATTGCCAGAGAGATATTGGAGAATCTTTACGTTGATAACATCTTGTTGCTGGCTCATTCCGAAGAAGAAGCATTGAGAAAATACCGAGAATCTAAAGAACTCTTCAAAGAGATTCAAATGAACCTCAGAGAGTTTCAATCAAACTCTGAACAGGTGAATCTTGGTATTCCTCTTGAAGACAGAGGTAAACTTGGCTGTATCAAACTTCTGGGAGTTTCTTACAACACCCAATCAGACAAATTCTCACTGAAAGTCACATTTCCCAACAAGGAAAAATTGACAAAGAAAGATGTCCTCAGTCAAGCCCATTCTGTATATGATCCTCTGAATTTAGCAGCACCATTAATGTTGAAGTTGAAAATCCTTCTAAGGGAAATCTTTCAGCTAAAATTGGACTGGAACGATGAAGTTCCCCCTGAGTTTCGCGCACAATGGACGGCTGCCTGCGCCGAGATAAACAATGGGCAGGCAGAGGTCAGCCGCCAAATATGCGACAGGGAAAGCGATAATTCCATCTGGACCTTTTGGGACGCCAGACAACACAGTATGTCTGCATGCTGCTTTGTGAAACAGCCTGGAAAGAACTTTGTAAGCAGCTTGGTTACGGGAAAAAATAAACTGGTGCCTAAAAAGAGAAAAATGACTATTCCACAGAAAGAATTGTCCGCGATTGAACTTGCGTTAAAATTGACCAGTTCATTTATTGGAAAGATCAACCCTAAAGAAGTATGCATTGCTAGCGATAGTATAATCGCTTGGTGTTGGATGAAAATAGGGATAAATGCCCCAATCACTGTTAGAAAAACAGTGGCACGAATTTCTGATCTGATCAAAAAGCTCGAATCGATGCAGATTGTAGTCAAACTGTTTCATGTTCAAACAGCAACAAATGTTGCTGATATTGCCACAAGAGGAGCATCAATCGCTCAGTGGCGAGTCAGTGAATGGCTAAGCGGCCCCGATTGGCTGAAGAACAATGACCCCGAAACTTGGCCGCTAAAACCAATGGAGGCTATCCCTGACTGTGTCATCCAAGATGAATACTACACTCACCTCTTAGAATTCTGTTCGTCAAGAATTCCTCCACATATTTTGACGAATACTATTCACAAAGTACCTGAAAATTTGATTCAGATCAAGAACTTCAGTCGGTACGGTGACGTCATTCGCCGCACCGCAAACGTCGCTCGTTGCGCAGCAAAATGGCTCAAAATAACTGCCGACAAACGACATCAAGTCATTCCAACTCAAAATTTGCACAAATTCGAGAAGCTTGATGTCAAATGGTACTCAGCCGAGGAATGGCGCATCAGCGAAAATATACTGCTTAAACAGCAGCAGAAACTACTCAATTTGAATGAAATGAAGAAACGATACACCCAGTTTGAGATCTTTACTGATGAAAATGGACTTATTCGGTGCAATACGCGGTTGCACAATTCCATGTTGCCCAGAGATACTGTTCAGCCAATATTCATACCTACCAGTGCGCCGATTTTACCGTTGTTAATTGGTCAGCTGCATTCTCAGTGGGGTCATTGTGGCAGGGAACAAACTCTCTGTATGCTACGGCAACGCTTCTACATTCCGCGGCCTTCATCAGTCATTCGCAAAGTATTGAAAAAATGCACAATTTGTCGGAAATATCAAGGCTTTCCCTTCCGACTTCCGCAGATGTCTTCTTTGCCATCAGACAGGGTTGTCATTTCGAAACCGTTTTGGGCAACAGGCATTGACTTTATAGGTCCCATTCCTCTAAGCGGAGGTGGGTCTGCATATGTCTGTCTGTATACTTGCCTAACAACGCGTGCAGTACATCTAGAAGTCGCTGAAGACTTAACTACGGGCGCTTTTCTGAATTCATTCATTCGATTCATTTCTCGCAGAGGCGTCCCGCATGTCATTCGTTCCGACAATGGGACAAAGGTTGTTTACAACGTGTGCTGTGCATTTGCGGAAATTGCAGCCTGTTGTTGCCAAGAAGCCCGCCATCTCCTTCAGCGAGGGCGCCACGTGCACGCATGAATCATCTCCGAGAAGAGAAAGGCCTACGTCATGTGCACTTTTGTTTATGTAGATGAATTTCGAAAGGGGATAGATCGATTTAACTCCTCCCCTTTCCAATGTCCTCTCCCAAGGCAACCTCACCTACCAGTGCCCTCTGCGACGAGTTTAAGAAACTCAAACGTCCCAAGATGGAAGCTATTATTCATAATCTTCAACAAGATGTTGCTTCCATCAAGACCTCCGTCGAGCGAATGGACATGCGCATCGCAGAGGTGATTTTGTATTTGCACTGGGAGAATTATTCATTTCATAGATTCACTCATGGGTCAAGAATATAAACACCAAAATGATGTCCGCTCGTTCGTGCCTGTTCTGCGAGGAGCAGGACAACCCGGAGAAGCACACCAGCATTCAATGCCGGCAATATTCGGGTAACTATTATGATCATGTGAATAGACTGAGCGAGAATTCAGATCCTGGCGCTCGCATGCGCCGTTTCATCGAGCTCAACGTGTGTACTTTTTGCGCGAAGCCGGCGCATGGCACGTGTAACGCAACCTGCAGTCGCTGCCACAAGGACCACCATGTCCTTCTGTGTAATCTCCAGAGGAACTATGAAGGTGCTCCCCCCGGCAAGCGTCGCCGCAACTGACGTGAGGTGAGCCTACACATTTGTAAACGCATGCATACCGTAAAACTGCTTTTTCCGTGCATTCTATACATTTATGCCAATGATACATCTAAACATACGGAAATGGCTTGAAAGCAATTTTGCTATATTCAAAGTATACCAAATCAAGTCAGAAGCAGAGTAATTTTGCGTTTACAGCATTCGATGCTCACAAGCTCAGTCTTATTCATTGTCTTGACCAATCCTTGTGAGTGATATTCCTGATGTTATTTTTGTATTATTTTTGTCATTCTTCCGTTTTCCCCCGCCCCCAGTGTCGTGTCCTCACGACCATATTCTGCCCCCTTTGCTGTATTATCATAATGTGTATCCCCTTTTTTCCTTATCCCCCCCTATTTCGACATTGCGGGCCACCTCTGGTGGCCCCGCCCACTACGTCATGTTATAAAAGGCCCGCGTGGCAGCAATAAAGGGTCTCTCAGTTTGTATTGGAACGGTTCTCTAGGGGAAACTGCGTATTTTAGGTGGAAGAACATCTACGCCACAGCAGTGTGCGGAAAAACCTGCGGAGCGTTGGTTTTCATAGTTTTACATACTGCCTTTTTGAATTTCTTTGATATATAGCCAAATCTCTCTTCCCTGCTAGTCATCTTCCATAGGTTGTTGTCCGATATGGCATATTACCAGAGTTGTCTTCGTCTCCAAATGTGATCCTCGCTTGGCATACCAGAACAAGCTGGTGAACCAATCAAATCAAATTATAGATCCGCTAGCTTTTAGAACTTAGAATCAAATACAGACAACTAGACGTTCAATTAATGGATCGCCCATCGGTGCTCTAACTGATTACCAAGATCTTTAATGCCACTCACTGTAGGCACTTTTACGGACATATCCAACAAAGCTACACCACTCCCACTCTCAATTAAATGTACCGAATTTCGCCTACAAAGAGCAACTATCCATACTTCCAAGACGAAATATAACAACCGGTTGCTGGAGGTTGACTGAAATAGAGGCGTATAAGACCAAATTGTTTTGACAAAGTTCCTGGCGATGTACTCTTTTGATGTAATCAGTTTCAAGATACGCTTCAAGAGGCCACTCAAAGACTCTCGCAGTGAAGAGGGATTTGGATGCTGCATATCAAAGGAATTCAAAAAGGCAGTGTGTAAAACGATAAAAACCAACGGTCCGCAGGTCTTTCCGCACACTGAACAAATTTTTCTGAAATTATAAATATTTTTCAATATAATATTGCTGAAAATTATATATTTCATTTAAAAAAAGGCCCGAAAACGAACCCAGCAAAAAATAATTTAATTTTTCAGTTTAGGTTACGGTATTCGAGTCTGCGTACGACATTTTCGGTTTAACGACAGGGTACAGTAAGGGGTTGGGAGTCGGGGATTTAGTGGCCCTAGAAAAAAGTACATAACTGTTTAAAAACAGGGAAAAACACTAGTTAAAAAGATGTGCGTGCGTTTGTTGGATCAATTTTGTTGAAATTTTGGAAAATGGAAAAAATTTCCTTGAAATATTGTATTTGAGGTAAGAAATTCAATTTCGCTTGACACCACCTTTCGGTTTCGCTCGCCTCAGTATATCTTTTTTACATTCTCAACCGCAATCAAGTAAAAAATGAAAAGTATTCAAAATTGAAAAGTTTAAAATTAAAAAATATTTATCATCTAACTACATAAATTTAAAAAAAGAATTTCCTATTCGAGACAGTTAACAAAAAAACCCCCAACCTTACATAAATGGCATGCGCTTCGTCGACAGGTCCTTTTTTTATTAGGAAAATTTAACCATCTTCGGATAAAAGCCTTTTTAAATTCAACTCAGCCCAACAAGCCGCACTTCTGTAACCTTCAACAACAAAAGCGATCATTCAGCGGCAGATCGTGGAAAAGCTTGGGTAAAAAAAGCGTTTTATATGACAATACGAAATCTTTTTACAGACCATTGTTTTCTAACTAAATTTTTGACCACTGCTAATTCGACGGTTAGCTGCCGAGAATTAGTTGTAAGTGAAAAATAACAAATACGGAAAGTGAATGAAACCGTGAAACAGAGTACTTTTTCCATTGTAATATTGATCCAACAAATGCTCATCTAAATATTTCAGTTAGCGTCAACAATAGGTAACAAAAAAGATAAATATTTTTCCTTCAGGTAACTCTCGGAATTTCTGGTCTGCTTGGCTTCACTTTCATGCTCGGAGTCATCATAGCAGAAGTCCCTCGGTCAACTAAATTACCACTTATGGGTAATTATTGTTTAAATTTCTAGCATTTTCAAAATGAAAATCGGCAGAAGTTAGCTGAAAAAGTGGTTTTTCTCTGCGTCTCAATGTTTTTACGCTCTCTCGTCTCGGAATTGCGTTTCTGCCTCAAAAAAGCCATTCTCGCATGACTCCATTTTGGCAAAAGTTAATTTTTGAAAATTTTAAACTTAAATTTAAGGTCTCTGGCTCATCGTGCAAATGTTCTTCTGTGTAGTGGCTATGGCTTGGGATATACCGATTGCAATTATGCACAGGTGCATTCAGAGATGGTAAATTATTTCTAAAATTTAAAGAAAAATTAATAATTTAGGAGACGCCGGGACAAATGTGAACAAGAAAAAGTAAAAGCTTACCTTCGAATTTGCTGGTGTTTAATTTTCGTTTTCAGCAACATGATTACAACAATTATTATGTTCACAACCCCAACCGACCGAGAAATGCCGTTAAATAAAATTGTGTAAATTCTGAATGTTTCAACGGGGAAAATCAATTTCGAACATAATTTATTCATGAGCTAATTATTTATAAGACACGCATAATGAAGAGAGAACATAGAATGCGAATCAGCAAAAACTTAAAATGATGGTAATACAGTAAAGGGACCAAATGCTGGACAAAAATACGGAAATTAAACTGAAGAAATCCAAAAATGGGTGTGTATAACTAACCTACTCTGCCTACCTCACTCACACACTCACACGTTCACAAGTTCACAAATTCACAGTCAAACAGTCCCACACCCATATACTCACATTCAAAAAATACCACGTTCACACCTTCAGACATTCTAACACTCACACTCTGAAACGTTCGCCAGCTTACACACTCACACCTTCACACTCACACGGCACATTCTCACGCTCACAGTCACACAGCCACACTCACACGTTCACACGCACACGTTCATAGTCACACGTTCACAATCTCACGTTCCCACGTTTACACTCTCACACGTTCACAACCTCACATACTCGCATACACACACATTTACAATCCCACATACTGGCACGTTCACACGTTTACACGTTTACTCACACAGTCACAATTCTATTACGAATTAAAATCTTTATTATGTCAGTGTCTCCTAATCATCCTTCTCAACCAAGTAACCATTTGTTGGCCCGCTTGCAGTGGTTTTCATTGTTTTAGTGTGCCAAACCAGAATTTCCCTAGTCTCACTGCCATAGCCGAAGGGTTCTAGTTCATTCCAAGCTAGTCCAAACTGAAGTAGAAAACATGGCTCGGGGCCTTGCTTGTAGACATTTGCGCAGGTTTCATTGAAGAAAGGTCTAAAACTGTTATGAATCATAAATGGGGTAAGTCCTTACTTAGCTCTTAAAATTTCTCTAACGTTTATGGCAAAACCAGCCATGTCGACGGGAAAGGACCGGTTGGGAGCAAAAACGACGTTCCAGGAAACCACTTTGTTGTTTACGACTCGTGGGGATTCGACAAAAGCGCCGCCGGCCAGACCTGAAGTTGAAAGGTCGTACTTGTGACAAAAACACAGTCCCAAAAGCGTCACAGTCACAATCACACGCACATCGAGACACACACTCACACACTCACACACTCACACACTCACACACTCACACACTCACACACTCACACACTCACACACTCACACACTCACACACTCACACACTCACACACTCACACACTCACACACTCACACACTCACACACTCACACACTCACACACTCACACACTCGCACACTCACACACTCACACACTCACACACTCACACACTCACACACTCACACACTCACACACTCACACACTCACACACTCACACACTCACACACTCACACACTCACACACTCACACACTCACACACTCACACACTCACACACTCACACACTCACACACTCACACACTCACACACTCACACACTCACACACTCACACACTCACACACTCACACACTCACACACTCACACACTCACACACTCACACACTCACACACTCACACACTCACACACACTTACCAACTGCCCAAACTCCAATCTTCTTCACCTTTCGAATGTAATCATTGAATAACCGAAGGTCGTAAGAATTATCATCATCGGCAAAATATACCACGGCTTCTTGTTGTTTGTAGTTTTCTCGGATAAATTCAAGTGCAAGGTTGCGCTGAGAACCACCCCTAACTAAAGCTAAATTTGTAAAATCATTAAAAAAAAGTGTTCACTTGTAGTTCCCGGAGGCGTCTTCGCAGCTAAATAAACGTAGAAAAGTCCACTTCTTTTAAGAATCCCATCCACTGCTTTCACCGTCTCATTTCCATCTTCCACTACGATCCAGTGAAGGTTTCTCACGTTTCGCAATGTTTGGGATAACCTGAAAACCGTTTTTTTTTTGAAATATTCAAGTCACAGGAAAACTTTGTCATATCTGGTAGTCGTTCCAGTCGCTTGTGAGTGGGAGTAACCACAATTATCACAGTCTCATCAGAATGAGGAATAGTACTTATGTCTTTAGCAACCCCTTCGTCAGTATACTCTATTGAAATCAAAATCTCTCTATAGCAAATCCAGAATATCACAAATAGGAAGAAAACCAGAAAAATTCGAATGTACTGCGACTGCTGGCGATATGAAATAGGTTGCATGTTGAGTCTAATTATCTGAAAATTAAATTTTGCTTACTCGAGTTTCAGCAGAATTTACCACAGAGATTGGGCTGGAACAATGGATCGGTGTATCCGAATTGAAAGTCTAAAAGGGCAGACAGGGCGGAGCTAATAAAAACTTTTCGCTCTTTTATCCTGGAACATCCGATTGCGATGAAGATCGTGCATGATTTTTAAAACTCGGTGAAAAGGCTTTGTCCCCGACGCGAATGTGTGATGCAAAGGATCTGTGAGTGTGTGAGTGTGTGAGTGTGTGAGTGTGTGAGTGTGTGAGTGTGTGAGTGTGTGAGTGTGTGAGTGTGTGAGTGTGTGAGTGTGTGAGTGTGTGAGTGTGTGAGTGTGTGAGTGTGTGAGTGTGTGAGTGTGTGAGTGTGTGAGTGTGTGAGTGTGTGAGTGTGTGAGTGTGTGAGTGTGTGAGTGTGTGAGTGTGTGAGTGTGTGAGTGTGTGAGTGTGTGAGTGTGTTTTCCCTTCTCATCCTCCTATTCTGCAACGCCCCAAAATGTTCACAAACAATAAAACTACGCAGAACTTTTCTAGATCGTCATCTGAGCGTTCCGCATGTTAGATAAAATCTGTCGGATAGACAGACAAAAAGTGCAGTAGAGCGATTTTCATCTTGAATCAAAGGATCAAGAAACCTTGAAACGGGGCTGAAAAATATTCATAAGTACTTTTCATACAATTTCTGATCACAAGTAGACTTTGAAAACCAAGATGCAACATCCTTGTAGCTTTTATTGGCAAAGTTGTTTGTCTTTAGACGACGACAAAGGTCGCAGAGTCCTGTAGCTGAACCCAAGTGAACTCTGCAAAGAAATATTTCAAGTTTCAACAACGTTTCAAAACAAACCTATGTTCAGTTCTCCAATTATGGTGTTTCATATACAACGTTCGATTAGCAGAAACATTTTCAATATAGGTTTTCATCTCATTGAGACTCTTGAAGTCACCAAGGGCTATGAAAGCAGATGGTGGAATCTGAAAATCCTTTTAAATTGAAACATTCAAACAAAATAACCCCAAAATTTGTATAGTAACTGCGCTTCATTACAATAGGAACTGCTTTGAAATAAGTCAAGCTGGTCCAAAATTTTTCACTGATGTAGTCAGGGCAATTCGAATTTTCCATTGTAATGTAGAATTTGTATTTACTAAAACCATTTACAAATACAATAAAAAAGCTCACTTTATTTGATTGGCTGCACAGGCAGGACCGGCAACTCGGGAGCAGTTAGGTAGTGGTTTTCCGCAACCGCCGAAGATATCCAACTGAAAGCGTATTTTATTGACTTATCGATTGCTTTACAATGGTTCTTAACTAACATACCAGGAGTTACGGCCGGCATTCGGCGGTCCTCACTCCTGGCTCCTCGCGGCCTTCGGCCGCTCGTCGTGGACTTCGCCCCCCGAATGGACGTTCTGTGGCCTGCGGCCGCAAATTCGCAGCCTTCGGCCACTTAGTTAGGCGGCCTGTGGCCACACAGATTCATTGATACCTCATATGTATGGATTCATTGAAAACTTTTCTAAAGAAACTTTTATCGATCTGTTGGTTAAATTCACTGTTTTTAAATTTTAAGTTGACCAAACGTTTGTTTTAAAATCTCAAAGACATAGGTTACTATACGTATCAATTGGTAGTTTGAAGACTCAATTTGGAAACATTTCTATTGACAGACGTATTTTTAAACCATCTAAATCGATTGGCATTGGTGTGGATTTTTCTTTTTTGTTCATTTTTTTTTAAATTTGTCCTTTTCTGTTCTGTTTGATCTTTAGAGTGCTTTCTTGATGTATGCCTCTAAAAACAGAGGTATTGATTATTTGGAAATTTCTTATTGGAGAGATTTCTATTGACATATATATTGATTGATTCTAAAAAAAACTCTCTAAAAAATCCTAATATATCAATTGATTTGAATATCGATTTATTGATGGCTTTGGAATTTCGGGCATTGATTGAGTTAAATTCTCTAAGTAGAGATATTTTCATTCCCTCTTGACAAACGTATCGATTGATTTGAATTTTCTCAGCGCAAAAAATTCGTTTGACAAAGGAATTTTTCAGAGTTTTCCCAGTGAGTTTTATTGATAAAGAAATCGACTGACCTGAGATCTCTCTACGGAGACCTCTGTAACCATTCAAACGTTATTTTCATTTTCTCTTTTGAGAGATTTCTATTGACACAGATTTCGCTTTTAAGAAAATATCTCAGGAGAGATTTTTTTGACTTTTTTGACTTAAAAAAGTTCCATGGCATTTTTATCGATGGATTCGAAATCTCTTTGTAAAGAAAGTTGTAATAAAAGATATATCGAATGATTTGAAATCTCTCTATAGTCAATTTCCAACAAAGAATCGACGACTTTTCAAAGACCTTGATGCCTACACCACTGTAAACTTGAAACATTGAAATGAGAAGAAATTTAACAAGAGAAAGATCACTGAAAAGAGGAGTGCACAGACAATAAACTAATCGCGCGGGACCAAATGTATCTGTCCTTTAGGAAAATCCCTTTTTCCTTGACTCTTATTTGGAAACGAAATTTAACAAAAAGGGATTTTTACTGCGAGGAGTATCGATTGATTTGACAGATGTATCGGTTTTTTAAAAATTTCTGTAGTATGATTCCTATTGACAGAGGTATCGATTGATTTAAAAACCCACTTCAAGTCCTTGTCCCACCAAAGCTTTAACAATCTCCAATCGTTTATTTTCAGCTTTACAATTTGATACCACCCACGCAGCAGTTTTCGTTTTGTTGTTCCAAATTCCATCCCAATCTACATCAATTTCTGAAACACGCTGATCAAAAGAAAAAAGCTCAACCTACCTTTTTCAAGCATTTCCATTTTATTATAAGGGGACCAAATATCAGATTCAGTCCAGTGCGTCATCGTCCAGTTTATGTAATCTGAAAGAATAACTTCGTTTTAAAACATTTATATAAAACAAACTTTCTGGAACTTTAATATTCTCATTAGTCGGGGATTCCTGAGTGTACCAAACGTAAACTTGTTCCGGTTTTCGAGGCAAAGGATCCAAAACAAAATCCCTACTGTGAAATATAACGGCAGCCGCTTTCGAATGCTCAGCTGGATCATTCGAAATCCGGCAGTACTTTTTATCTTCGGCTGAACATGTCCACATATAGCGGTTGTCCACTCGATCTCCAAAAAATGTGGTAGCAGAAAATATAATAACTTCCTCTCTTGGAGGGCGAAAAGGTTCTTTTGAACGATTAGAAGGTTCTTCTTGATTTAGAGGAATGAAATAGTAGAGTACGGTGAGAAATTGAAGAAGACAGAAAGCCACTGGGTATGAATAACTGCGCATCAACCTGAAAAAAGCTAAATTTTTGAATTTTATAGGTCATATGATCGCTTTTCACTGGTTTTTGCCCTGTCACCGTGTTTTTGGTGAACCCTTATTGTTTTATTAGCTTTGTTTATTCTAGCAAATGCCAATTAAGACGCGATGTATGATAGGATCGATAGCAGCCTATTTACTCTTGGACGGAATTTGTTCAAAGTGGTCTAATCGGGCTGAATTTTTGTATATAAACTACCTAGGACCCATAAACAAAGAAAATAACTCGACAGATCGATTGTTGATTTTCGGCTTGGATTCTGCGCGCCCAATTCTGTTGATTTCGGCTACCCGATTCACTTAAACTTAAGGATGTTTATTATTTCATTTCGTTTTTTACACAGTTTCAGTCCAAAAACTATTTTTTGTTAAAGCGTTTTTTTTTAAATCGGCTGAAAATCTTGTAAAAGTGGCGAAAATGAATTTTTGACCTAAATTGATTTGTCAATATTATATGACTCCTAAGTTAGAAAATGTTAGGCCTCAGAATATATGTCCGAAACCTTGTTGCTTTTTTTTGTTTTATTCGACTTTGCTACATTATCACAAGTATTATAGTGTGTTTCCGAAAAACGGCTCCGCCTCGGTTAAAGGATGGTACATTAGGTCCCGCCGCGATTTCTTATTTTCCCGCGCACTCCACTTTTACAATGCTATTTCGCATCTTTTATTTCAATTTACATCAATGTTTCAAATCTTTTGTGGTTAAAAAGGAGCAAAACATCAAGGCGGCTCAAAAGTCGCCGACCTTTCTTTGGAAACAGACTATACTTAATTGAGTTTTGACACAGCCGCTAAATTTTTTTTTAAATTTTTGAGGCGATGATAGGGCATTTCCAAAAAAGAGTGGAGGAGCACGGGATTTTCCTAAAGGACTAGGTGCATGCGGTGCCGCATCGATTCGCCTCATTCTCTGCGCACTCGAATTGGCGATTTTCTCTTAAATTGCGTAAATGCAAAGCGTTTTTTTCGACATTTTTTTTTTTTGCAAATTTCTTAGAAATGGCTTATAAAACTCTTTCATGAAATGTAACTCTCCACTTCAGGTAATTGAGTAAAGGTGGAAAAAGTGCAACGTCCAATTTCAGGCCATCAAAAAACTGGTTGCAAAATAATTTCTTTGAATTTTTTGAAAATGTTTATTTAAAGTCAGTGCCTGAGGAAGCACACGCGGCGCTTCTAAAAAAAATTGTCTGATTAAGTCTGACAACAAATTAAATGGAAAGACGCAAATGCTTTAGGAAAACATTAAATTTGAAAAGTTGGAAAGACTCGACGCCTGGCGCCCTGAATGATAAGATCTCATGCCCCTTAGTCGGCATCTTCTCACAAATCACAAAAACGAAACATCGACACGAAAAAACGTACGGTCCGCGTTTCAAAGTGGGACTGCACGCCGAATGCAATGAATCACAGTCCGATTGGATTTTTCTATGGATCTAACAATCTTTTCTACACAGATATGATTTATGAAATCGCGCGCTTTGCACATTCGTTCATAGTACATGTTTTGCATGATTTTCCAAAAAACCGCAAAAAAGCTCGTTTGTAAGAGTTATTTTCAGACATTCATTTATTTTACGTTTATAGACGCAAGATTCTTCTGCTTAAAGTTCACAAGCTTGGTGGTGATGTCATTTCTGGTAATGGAGAAGATTGTTCCACTTGTATCCACAACTTTCGGTCTCAGAAGACCCCTAACTGACCACCAAATGACCAGTGCCTTAGCGAGAGCGAGTATTTGGAAGAAAATCAATTGTCTGAAAAAAAGTGGTTAGAAATCTTTTTGGGTAAAAATCATTTGCTCACCAACATGGATAGAACTCGGGGTAACCATTCTTTGATTCTAAAAACATCCGGATATCGGTCCAAAGCAGAATTCCAGAGCTGAAGTGTTACATAGCAGATACACAATATTGTCTAAATAGCGTTTTAAAAAGCACACTCACACACTCACTCACTCACTCACTCACTCACTCACTCACTCACTCACTCACTCACTCACTCACTCACTCACTCACTCACTCACTCACTCACTCACTCACTCACTCACACACCCACACATTCACACATTCACACACTCACACACTCACACACTCACACACTCACACACTCACACACTCACACACTCGCACACTCACACACTCACACACTCACACACTCACACACTCACACACTCACACACTCACACACTCACACACTCACACACTCACACACTCACACACTCACACACTCACACACTCACACACTCACACACTCACACACTCACACACTCACACACTCACACACTCACACACTCACACACTCACACACTCACACACTCACACACTCACACACTCACACACTCACACACTCACACACTCACACACTCACACACTCACACACTCACACACTCACACACTCACACACTCACACACTCACACACTCACACACTCACACACTCACACACTCACACACTCACACACTCACACACTCACACACTCACACACTCACACACTCACACACTCACACACTCACACACTCACACACTCACACACTCACACACTCACACACTCACACACTCACACACTCACACACTCACACACTCACACACTCACACACTCACACACTCACACACTCACACACTCACACACTCACACACTCACACACTCACACACTCACACACTCACACACTCACACACTCACACACTCACACACTCACACACTCACACACTCACACGCGCAGTCACGCGCACTTTCACACACTCACACACTCACACACTCACACACTCACACACTCACACACTCACACACTCACACGCGCAGTCACGCGCACTTTCACACACGCACAGACACGCGCACATGTATACACATACTCTTTCTATCACAGACCTGAATGATTAGAGCATTGGTCATTCTTTCGAAACTTTTAGCTGTGCTACTACTGAAAATGTTTCTCGGGACTCTACGAACACAAACAATAACAATAATAGAAATTATGAACTGTAGAAGTTTCGTAGTTGCAGCTAAATACATAGTTAGGTACAATATCTAAAACTGTATTTATATTGATTGATTGGCAATTTAAGGTACCACAATTGGCAAAGATTCCAACTCCAAATTCACCAACGATTCATGTATGAATAAGGCAGCTAATTGTAAAAAGAAGTAAATTACGATTGTTGCTTTAATTCCACGTTTGAAGAAAGTTTTTCTGAAAAAGAGGCTTCGGATTTAAAGTCGAAAAGAAACTTTTTGTCGATTTAAACTCACAGAAAGAACAAGTGCGTCCAGTAAGCAGAAGTTATCAATACTCCGAAAAAAAGAGTTCTTCGAAAATTACCTTGAACAAGAAAAACCATCTTCGCAGATTATACAAAAGGTTAATCTAAGACAATTTGAAAATACATTTTTTGCACAACTACCAGAAAAATAGAAGATAAATTTACAAGACATGCTAACAAGTGTAAAAAACACTGTGCAATGATGAAACGATGATAGTTTGAAACGGTCGTTTTTTGAAGAAAGAGGCAAAAGATAATATAGAAATTCATAGCCAGCGCACATGAAGAGACGAATACCAAATAGATGTTCGTCAGAATGTTCAAAACTTTCATCTAAAACATTGATGCAAACTTTTTAAAGGGATAATTATTGACCGCAAACGCGCTGTAACGCGAATTAAAGGGGAAGGACCTCGTAAAATTGATTTTTCAAATTTTTGTAATAACAGCTTCATAGAATAGATGCCGTTACCACGATTCTAAAACATACCCCTTTTATATGTTTTGGACTGCAACCGGCGCAGGTGTACACGGCCGAACAATGCAAAGGGTGCAGGTGTACACGGCAGAGAAAGGCGAGAGAGCGCGGGAACAAGGGAGCAAGGGAATTGCGCGTTATTCAAACGATAGTTTCGGCTAAACTTCAGGAGCGCCTAATTTGGTTCATTTTGCTTCAAAATAAAAAAGGAGACACTTTTCGGAATCAGAAGAATGAGATCTACTAATTTATCACAAGTCCAGAAAATATCTTTTTACGCGGTCCTTCCCCTTTAAATTGAAAATCAGACCAGTTCATTGTTTTTCAAGTATTTCCGGAAGTTTAACTCGTGACTTCGTCGCAAGGCGTTTGCGTTAAATATTAAAGCTTTCAAAGTGTTATTTTCGAATTCAGGACGAAAAAGTAGGTTAGAAAAATGCAAAATCAGAAAATCGTCAAACATTAAAGCGTTGAAACATTCAAGCGTAAAGCAAAGCAAAAATACCATTTTTCGGCTTTTTTGATAAAATTTTAACTTTCAAGTGAAATTTTTTAGAGCAATACGGTACTGATTTTTGAGTTAAGCGACTTCTTTGACGCAGAATTTTACGTAGAATCAATACTGTGCTGTGTGACAAGAAACACTTCTAAAAACGTAACCACACACGAAAACATTGAGTTACAGTAAATTAGGCAAAAAAAAAAAACAAAAGGCGCAAAATTGAAGTCCCGGGAATATTGAAAATCAAGAAACTTCAAGTGTCAAGTTTCATAATCAAACTGAGCTATTTGAAAATAATATTAATTAAAAAAAAAATAAAGTATAAAAAAACAAAGAAAATTTTAACGATATTTCGTCCGATCATTATCGCTGCTCCAGGAACTTGTCACTTTTGAAATCAATTTCACTGGGGTGGCTTTTGGTCTTAAAATTCCTCTAACAGACCACCAAATAACAAGTGCCTTTGATAAAGGAAAAGCCTTTGGAAGGACGTCATAGGTCTGAAAAAAGAATTACAAAAGAAAAAATAAACAGAGTTACAATCATTGGAACGTAACCATTAAGTATTCCGGGTTCTAGCATTAGAAAAGACAATTGAGAGAATAACAAGAAATTCCAGAGCTGTAATGTGGCGTGAAGGAAGCAAAAAGACGACTGAAAATCGTAAATGATTAATTCTAGAAGCCTCTGAATACCGTTTTCTTGAGACATAAATTTTTTTGAAAAAGAATGTTTGGCTGAGTTACAAATGCACACTCCCAATTCTACCGCTTTTTTTCTAATTACAACGCGTAAAAATAACAGAATCGGCCGAAAAAATACAAAACGCCTTAATTTGAGAAGCAACTTTATATATTGAACTTAGAATAAAGACTAGAACAAAAATTGGGAAAAAAAAGCTTTTTTTAAAAACGCTTGTCTTAACCGAGTTCCTTAGTTTTTTTGATTGCGCTGTTTAGAGTCAAACGACGGTCTTCAAAACGGCATTTTTACCAATTTTAGCTTTAAATTTACAATGTTTTGCATTGTTTACTTTTTTATACTACTACAAATTTACGAAAAACTTTGAAAAGAAAAATGAAAGTCGATTCAAAGTTTCCGGAAAACCAGAAAACTCAGGAAAACATGACGAGCTCCAGTCTCGCATACGTACTTTCCAAATTAACATAATTAACTGTCGTTTTTTTAAAACGATTTACAAAACATTGAAACGAATTTGTAACTCCAATAAAATCAGTTTTATGCATTTTTTTGTTCGATGCGAATGTTTTAAATCATTATTAGAGGGTGAGCTGCACTGCTCGTCAGTCTTGAAGTTTCGAAGCAATAAATTTAAAAAAACAAATGTAAAAAGCGTTCATTTTTTGGTTTAGCGAATTTTTTCACATTGTAGGAACACTGCCTTCTGCTGATTCGGTTTTGGTGTAAATGCATTTTTGTACAATTGCTTGGAATTTCGTTTTTCTTTTGAAGTTTCAAAAGTCTATATTTTTTTGGTTTTTTCAAAAGTTTGGATTCAAGTTCTGAACATTCAAAAAAAGAAAGACAAGCAATGTAGGGCATCTGTAATCGCTAATCGAATTTCAAGTTATGATGCTAATTTGCACAAATGTCGCTTAGAAAATGCTCATAATCTTTTTGACCACATAACGGAAATTTAACTTTACATAAGGAGACCCGAATGTTTTAATTCATTATTACAAATTGATGGACAATTTGAGGTGTACTGATTGTTCGCAGACCAGTGAATTTACTTTGTGTAAAATGAAAATTTAAAAAAAAGCTATAATTTACTTATTAACGAAACAGCCGAAAATCGAGGGTTACCAAGGGTTAAAGGGCCGGAAAGGAAAGAAGAAAGTTTTCATTTCATTTTCCGTGGGATACGGTCGGAAATTATGCAGATTTAATGCTAAAGGCCTTCTTGGTGACTTTAGATCAAAATTTCTTCAAAAGGGTAAATTTCCGTCCCAAAGCTATATAAATTTTCATTATCAGCGAATGTTTCTCTCTCAATTTAGCCAATATTATGAAACCCGGCTGACTGTCCCTTTAAGTTATTTTATATAACCAGAAGGGTACGCGCGCCAACGGCGCGCACCCTCCTGGGTCGCGGCCTTCGGCCGCCCAGTTAGGAGGCCTGCGGCCGCAAACATTCAGTGCCTACGGCCATTCATTACTCGGCTTTCGGCCGTGAAATTGGCGTGAAGCACGTGAAACTCGGCCTACGGCCGATCTCTTTCCTTCCGAGGAAATGAACGCGTGGTTTAAAGCTGCAAGACCATACACGCACACACAGAAACCGTAGCGTTTTATTATAAGGGATCCATGAAATTTTGTTTTTCTAAAGTTTTCAGTTTGAATAATCGAAGGAGACGCTGAAATCGCCAAACAATATGCAATCTCTGCTGATCAAATTTTTCAAATTCTAATGCTAATTTGCATAAATGTCGCTAAGAAAATGCTGCTCAGCTAAGAATGACTAAGCCAACAAACAAGAGGGTGGGTAGGTAACTCAAAAGGCCAGTCAGGGGGTTTTTCATTTCATTTTTGATCGTATACGGTCATAAATTATGCGAATTAACTATGCGAAGTTGTCTCGCACCCTCCTCTTTTCTAATGCTATCTCATTCAATTAGAATGAAATTTGTCTCATTAGCATGCCTTGTAAATGCCGGACATGCAGGGCGTATTGCCCGTCTACAAATCTGTAGAGTAGTATTAAAGAAATCTCCGTTGAGTTAAAAAAAACATTCTAGCTTTTTTCACTTGCGCGTCTTCGGAAAACCGTTTTTAGCGACTTTGCAGCGGATTTTCTCGAAAAAGCGAAATTTGGGACCCAAAGTCATATACATTTTCATGATCAGCGAATTTGTCTCTCTAAATTTAGTTAATGTTAACCCGCCTGACTGTCCCTTTAAGGATACTTAATTTTACCTACGTTAACTTACGGTAATTTAACGTACCTTACCTGAATCAACAAAGCCTTTGTCATTCTCTTATAAGCTTTAGCCGTAGTTTCACTAAAAACGTCTGCTGGGGCTCGCCTCACAAGAAGTAGAAAAATGACAGAAAGTACATATTGCATTAGTTTTAACACATAAGTGCCGTAAATTGTCGTGTAAAGTAACTAAAAGATGAATAACTTTAGTAAATATAAAAAGGTACTCACCGTGTTATAAATGTCAAAATTGATTCGAACATTATTGAGAATTCCAGTAGTGAAATAAATAAACATATCGAAAATGAGGTATATTGTGAGAGATATTATTGCTGCACGTGTAAACCATCTTTTTCTGTAAAATTTCTCTGTCTGTCTCTCTGTCTCTCTGTCTCTCTGTCTCTCTGTCTCTCTGTCTCTCTGTCTCTCTGTCTCTCTGTCTCTCTGTCTCTCTGTCTCTCTGTCTCTCTGTCTCTCTGTCTCTCTGTCTCTCTGTCTCTCTGTCTCTCTGTCTCTCTGTCTCTCTGTCTCTCTGTCTCTCTGTCTCTCTGTCTCTCTGTCTCTCTGTCTCTCTCTGTATTTCTGTCTCTCTCTGTCTCTCTCTGTCTCTCTGTCTCTCTCTCTGTCTCTCTGTCTCTCTCTGTCTCTATGTTTCTCTCTCTCGGCATTCTTACTCGACATTTGAAGTATACAGAAAACTTTAATAGAAAACCAGTCGAGGTAGATGAAAATAACACAATCCCTACCATATATGCTACACCCAAAATGTAGCAATTACCTTTTCAAGAAAACCTTATAGTTTAACTATGCCCCGCTCACTCTATTCACCGATAATTTCTCCGTAAGATGCTTGGGGCGAAACGGATAAATTATCTAATTTAAAGGGACCATCAGCCTGCTTTTCGAATAGGAAATGAACCGTATGCTAATTGCGCCATTCCAATTGAAATGTTATTTTCCAACACCGCTCCAGGAAACGGCTGTTCACAGAATGCTTGCCAAGTCCCCATTAGCATAAGATTTGCTTGAACGTGAAACCCCCCCCCCCCTATGGTCCCTTTAACATTCCCTTTTTCTTTTGAAGTACATACAGGTTTTAACACCATATTCCCTTCATTTTCCTTTTTTATCTTTGTCTCTCTGTCTCTCTGTCTCTCTCTGTCTCTATGTCTCTCTCTCGGCATTTTTACTCGACATTTGAAGTATACAGAAAACTTTAATAGAAAACCAGTCGAGGTAGATGAAAATAACACAATCCCTACCATATATGCTACACCCAAAATGCACAAAAAGGAACCCAAATGCAGATTTATAACAGGCGCGTATAACAGTAGTATTAAAGAAATCTCCGTTGAGTTAAAAAACATTCTAGCTTTTTTCAAAGAGCATTTTACAAGATAATGCAAAGCAATAGAAAGCAGACTCGATTAATTCTAATTTCGATTAAATTCGATTAAAATTCGATTAAAAATTCGATTAAATTGGATTATTGAAAGTAGTTTTGCTCTAGTTAGTAAAATTAAAAATGAAAATCTTGGAAAATTTAAAGAAGTCTTTACTGCTGATTTTGAAAGTCTGTTCACAAATTTGCCTCATGAGTGTGTTATAAGCTCTGTTAAATATGTCTTAAACACTTGTTTTAAAAATGCTGGAACAAATAAAAATTACCTAGTGAAATCAGGAAAAATGTTTTATTATAGCGAATGCCCTATTTCAAATAAAACTTGTTATCATGCCTCAGAAATCGTTTCGCTATTGCAATATGTTTTGAATAACAGTTTCACTGAATATCAGGAAATCATTTTCAAACAAACGAAAGGAATTCCACAAGGAAATAATGCGTCTCCTGTACCAGCGGACTTAACTCTTATGGCTATGGAAGTGAAACACATATTAGAAAATAGAAACATTTATAATTCACGTAATGTCTTTGTTGCAAGATACATGGATGACATTCTTTTTATTGGAAACAGTTTGAATACAGTTCTCAACAAGAATTTATCTATGTATCACAGTTCACTTAACCTGAGTCAAACCAACACAAACCCTAAAGAATGTGATTTTCTAGATCTAACTATAAAATTAGATAACGGTAAAGTAATTACAAAATTATACAATAAAACCGATGACTACAATTTTGAAATAATTCGATATCCACATCAAGATTCAAACATACATACAAGCTTGATTTTGAATACAATTACAGGAGAAACTGTTAGAATCTTCCGAAGTTGTAGTTTGCTAGTGGATTTTGAAAATAGAATAAAAATATTGTATAACAATGTTTTAAAAAATGGTTACAGAAATAATAGAATTATTAGTCACATATTTAAAACTATTTGTAGATATAAAGAAATCAGATCGAAATATGGACTCAAAACACTAGATTCTATAAAGTCCTTTTTAAATAGAATACAAAATTAACATTAAAACATATTGTTACAAGAAATAGTTAATTGAACCCTACTGGCATAATTTTAAAAAAATCAGCGCTCTAATTAACGGATCAATACCTTATCATGTACAAACGCCCTAAGTTGACCTTTGACCCACTTTTAGACAATAAAGCCAAAGCGTTGACTTCGCTTTTTTCCCTTGCCAACCAGTCATTTCACTTTTGTTTTTGTTTTCCTCCCCTCTGCCCTTTCAGAAACTATTCTATAACTATGACAAGGACTTTGTATTTCAAGGACTCATTATTATTTTGGACTGAATATTAACAATTGGAGTGGCAGGTACGCTTAGAAAATTATCTGTTTCTTAAATTATCTCTCTTTGTTCACGTTTATATCTCTTTTTTCTTTATGTTCTTCTATAAAACCTATAGAGTGAGGCTTCTCTGATGAAGTGTTTACCTTTTCAAGAAAACCTTATAGTTTAACTATGCCCCGCTCACTCTATTCACCGATAATTTCTCCGTAAGATGCTTGGGGCGAAACGGATAAATTATCTAATTTAAAGGGACCATCAGCCTGCTTTTCGAATAGGAAATGAACCGTATGCTAATTGCGCCATTCCAATTGAAATGTTATTTTCCAACACCGCTCCAGGAAACGGTTGTTCACAGAATGCTTGCCAAGTCCCCATTAGCATAAGATTTGCTTGAACGTGAAAACCCCCCCCCCCCCCCCTATGGTCCCTTTAACATTCCCTTTTTCTTTTGAAGTACATACAGGTTTTAACACCATATTCCCTTCATTTTCCTTTTTTATCTTTGTCTCTCTGTCTCTCTCTCTGTCTCTCTATCTCTCTGTCTCTCTGTCTCTCTGTCTCTCTGTCTCTCTGTCTCTCTGTCTCTCTGTCTCTCTGTCTCTCTGTCTCTCTGTCTCTCTGTCTCTCTGTCTCTCTGTCTCTCTGTCTCTGTCTCTCTCTGTCTCTCTGTCTCTCTGTCTCTCTGTCTCTCTGTCTCTCTGTCTTTCTGTCTCTTTCTCTCTCTGGCTCTCTGTCTCTGTCTCTCTGTCTCTCTGTCTCTCTGTCTTTCTGTCTCTCTGTCTTTCTGTCTCTCTCTCTGGCTCTCTGTCTCTCTCTCTGTCTCTCTCTGTCTCTCTCTGTCTCTCTTTCTCTCTATCTTTCTCTCTCTAAAACCCACCCTATAAAAGTATGCGGCCAATAAGCAGAAGTAAGCAAAACACCCAAAAACGAAAATTCTGTGAATATATTTGAAAAAGCTACTATCCAACTATACGGGTCATAAATGTCAATAAATATCTAAAATAGAAAAATAGTTATATAAAATAGGGTTTTACCAAATAAATTGGTAAAACGCCCAAAACACAAGCTACCAGATCAACCACACATTGTCCTATAATAAATCGATGATAGTTGGTTACTGTAGTTTTCCGAATAAATAAGGAAATAATTATATAAAAGTTAATTACAACAGCTGCTGAGGTGACTATAATTAGGTAAATGTTAAGGACAATTTGTAGGAGCATCATCTGAAAGTTTCATGAGTTTTGCTTTACGACACAGATTTTTTTGAAACCACTGTGTTGCTGAAAACCGGAAACTTCAAAAACTTCAAACTAACTAGGTTTTATGAAACAAGAAGCTAATTGGTTTTTAATGAAATTCATGAGGCTGTTTTTCAGCTAAAGCTGAAACGCAGCTGGTTATCGAAAAGTAAAGGAAATTTTCAATCAGTGAATGTCTGAAAGTATGACACATGCACGAGTTTTGCACTTTGTTTTGAAAGTGAATAGAGTTTTAAAAGATGAATTTAGAGATACCAATTTTGCGAGCATTTTCCGCATATTTTGTTTTCGATTTTTCTTAAAGTCTTTTATTTAGTTTGTTAACAATAAATTAAAATTTCCACTAATTTAAAATTCCTGTAATCCACAGTTTTTGTCAGTTGTTTCTTTTTTTTTTTTTATGAATTTTTTTATAGAATTAGTTCAGCAAATTATCTAAAATATTTTTTCTTAATGTGAACGTTTTGTAAACTTGTCTTTAGGAAACCGATTTTCGTGAATACAGTGTGTGTTCATATTCCGATTCAAACTAAAGGTAATTACAGAAAAGTTATTTTTAAAACGGAATTTCATAAATTTGTTTTAGCTGAAGCAGTGACAGAGCGGAAACCCGCCAAAAATCATTCAAGGTCAAATGTTTGACCTTGACAGAACAAATTCAAAATGTGAAGGAATTACCACTATAAAGCCAGCGAGATTGGACGACCTTCGGCCGCTTCAATGGGTTTTCCCGCCCTTCGGCCGCTCGAGTCGGCCGCTTGCGCCCGCTTTCGTCTGCACAACGCACGGGCCGTGTACAAAACTGGAATTTCTTTCAGCGCAACATTTCCCTGAATAAATTTTTTTTGAAACAACAAAGCGAGTAACCGAATTTTTTTGTAATCGTGCACGGTAAATTCCACCTATTATATTTTCAAGAAGTTCAAACATGGTTGATCCCGATCAACTTTCCAAACATTTTTTCTTTAAAGCAGCTCAAACTTTTGTTTTTTTGTTTAGTTCTTTTGTTCAAAACTCGTTTTTTCCTTTGTTTGAAAAACATAGATCTGATTGAATGACAAATTTTTGCAACGTTTCTTGTGTTAAGAAAACATTTCTCATCGACAATTTGATTTACACAGAAACTGAATGTTTCATGAATTTGTCTTTCCCAAACATTTTTTAAGAAAGTAATGGAAAGCGTTTTCTTAAAAATGTAAATAAATGACGACAGCTTTTATGAAACAATCGTAATTGGTTTCATCTTTTAAGGAAAATGCGCAAACTGTTTTTTTATGAAAAGCGTGATTAAATGGTAAATACAGAAAAGTTTATAAATCAGCTACTGTCTAACATTTTCCGTAACTTAATTTTTCATTGAAACAGAAAAGCGAGTTACCAAAATTTTCTTGTAATCATGCACTGTAAATTCAAATTCAAAAAATTTTGATACGAGTTGATCCTTATCAACTTTTAATTTTTTTTTCATTTAGCTCAAAGTTTTTGATTCTTTTGTTAAAAACTTGTTCTTTTGTTTGGAAAACATAGATCTGATAGTTAAAAAATCTTTCCTTATAAGAATCCTGAGTGAACAATTCTTTCAAAGTTTCCTGTGTTAAGAAGAAAATTTCTCATCGACAATCGGATTGGCACAAAATCTGAATGTTTCATGAGTTTATCTTTCCCAAATACTTTTTTAACAAAACAATGTTGACTAATTTCTTAAAAATGCTAATAAAAAACGAGTAATTGTATGAAACACGCAGTATGGCTTGATCTTTTCAGGAAAATGCGCAAACTGTTTTTAATTTACTCAATACTTTAAATCGGTTAATTTTAATTTTGAAACGAAAATTGTGCTGTTTTTACAAGAAAAAAATTGTTTTCCACTTTCACAAATTATGACTCAATCACCTGCTTCGCACTTTTTGAAAAGTTATGAAAAGTGAATAGCCAAAATCATGTTATTCAGATAAAAATTTCAAAGAATGTCTTGCTTCTTTAAAGAAAAACTTTAAAAAAATAAAATTAATAAATTGTAAATTAAAACCCTTAGTAAAGAAAAAACTTGGCTTCTTACAATGACTGCGTAACTTACGGAATCAAACACATTAGAAAAACCAGAGTGAAAGCAAAGTTTTCGTAAAATTAATCTTAGCTTAATATTATTTTGAAACTGAAGGGTGAGTGTTTTTTAAAAATTTTTCACCATTACAGCAAAATTCACTTCTTTCTACACCGGAACGTTTTTTTCTTAAAAATTAGTCTTTCAAAAGTTTACATGAAATTTTTTACTTAAAAAAATCAGTCGAACAAGCCATTTTTTCATAATGCGTATAAACAGTAATAATTCTTTTTATACTACTAAATAATAAAATTAGTGAAGGGTTTTTATTTATTTTTATATTTATTGAGTTAAAAAAATCAGATTAAGAAAATTGATTTCCGGTGAAACTTTTGCTACAAATAGACTCATTCACACAATTCGCACTCTTTGAAAAGTGAATAGCCAAAATTACCCGAAACATTTACTGGGAATGGCATGATGAGTAAATTTTCAAGTTACTAATCGGCGTAAAAAAGCAATTTCCTCTGCAATTGATAAGATTCGTTTTTGTTGCTGCCCATTAAAGAAAATTGCTTTTTTTTAAATCGTAATTTCAGAAGAGTCGTAAACACAGAACGAAACAATTCGGTGTACAAAAAGAAAAGAAACCAAAGCAAGCAATAATTTTAAAAAAAAACTGTTTAACCGGAGATCTTCGTCCATCAAAGCGCATTATTTATAGCGCTAGTTTACAAACTTTTTTTTTTACAAATTTCGTTTTTTTCCCTAAATTCTTAAAACTTTTTATTTGCTACAAAAAGCAGGATTTAAAATTTTAAACTAAATTATTTTGTTAATGTTTTGGATTATGATTAATGTATTATAAAGCTTTTCAGTTTTCCTTTATCTTGAAACAGTAAAGTTAGATGAATAATAGTGATATTATTTCCCTCTGTTTCCCATGAAATAGTCAACTTTCATAAACGAAAAAATTGAAAATTCATAAAAATTCAGAAGAAATGAGAAATTAAATGCTCTAGAGAATTCAAATAAAACAAATTCCATGATCAAACGGATGGGTGAAAGAATTTTCAAACAGGAATGTGCAGAAAAGCGTGAAAAAATAATTTCAATGTTTGGTGCACAAGATATAACTTTACAGAAAAAAACTTGAAGCACAAATTGATATCTTATAAAAAATAACAATGTAATGTTTTTCTATTGCTGTGATTAATTAAAAAGTGTATTTTAAGATTTTTTTTCAGACAATGACTAATATTTAAATTTATATATGATAGTTGGAGGTTTAAATATGATAGTTGGAAAAAAAAGGATTCAACTGCCAACAACTTTAAAAAAAAAACGATGAATTGGCTGAAAAATATAGTCTCTAAAACTTTTTTTTGTTTATTTTAATGTGCGTTTGTATATTAGATTTTTTATCCGGTCGTCTTTTATAACCAGATCCAAAAATAAATTTTGCTTTTCTCTGGAAACTCAAAAGAAGATATATAATGATTGAAACTTTCTTGTGAGATATGAACTGTTTCGTTGAAATGCTGCTTGCAATAGACCTTGAGAGAAATCATTGAGATTTTCTTAAAAAAAAAAAACAAAACAAAAAAATTTTTATAAAACTGAGTCTCACCATAATGATGACCTAATTATGTAGATTCAGAGGGATATTTTTTGAGTTCCATCCAAAAACCACTACTTTTTGCATTTCTTATATTGTATGATTGTCTCATTGTTATTGTGATATAAACTGGATTTCATGAAAGCACTTTTACTTCGACCAATTTGAATTTAAAAAAAAACTAATCTCAAGAAGTCGCATGACTGGTTTTAGTTTAGTCCCTCGAACAAAAAAGAAATAAGCAACTAAACGTTAAAAAAATAAGGTGAGTGGGTGCTGAAACAAAAAATGGCTCCAAAAAAAGAACGCTTTGTTTTTCCTGGTCTAACGTAAAAATGAAAATCGGAGCTCGAATGGCATTATAAGCTTACTGTTTTAGTTTCTCGCTTGTTAAATTTTTCGAGGATAAATTTATTTTTTTTCGATCGGAAGAAACAAAACACTTTTCACATTTGTGCCTAAATTTACTTTCTCCGGTTCACAATCTTCGTATGCCATAAAAACGGATTCATTTCTCGGCAGACTTATAAAAATACTTAAACTGAAAAAAAACTTTTTTTGAGAACGTAATGGTTTTTGCATGCTTAGGAATATTTTTTTGAAAACCCGTTGTCATTAGAACCTAAAACAATTTTTACCTTTTAAAAATGAATCGCGATAAAGCAAGAATTATTTCGAGGAAACTCTGAAAATGAATAAAAAATGACTGAAACTCTCATGTGAGATAGTTACTGTTTCCATAAAAAATCCGTTTTACAATGCTGTATTAGATATGCTAACATGTTTAAAACACATTTTCAAACAAAATAGAATTTTTTACAAAAATTTATCGAATAAAAATACAAAACAAACAATGAAAGTTACAAAAAACAACTTTTCAAAACTTTTATGAAAACAATATGATTCTGCTTTCTTTTTCATCTGAAAACTTATTTTTATTGATTTTTAGCCTTCAAAACCAATTTTAAAAGTAATTTTCCGCTAAAGCGCGCGTCATTTCGTTTGAAACGTCGAAATAGCGGCTGCCGCAATCCACTGTTTCAACGCGGGCGGCGGCTTGGTCAGCCGCTTTCTTGTGAGAAAGCGCGCGTTTTAACGAAAAATTTCGTTTTTGGTCATAACTGTTTTAAAAGTTAGGAAATCAAAGTTTTGTTTAATTACAATCTTTGTCAGCGTACAATTTGCAATCGATCTCATACCTAACATCTTAGGTTTTCTCAATTTTGAAGGTAGTTACAGTACCCCGGGGGCCATCGATAATTGGTTTTCACAGTCTTTTTTCATGTATAAAGGTCCTAGATAGCTCATACCCAAAAAATGAGCCCGATCGAACCACTTTGAATTTTTACGACCTAGGGTTTATCGAGTATCTCAGAGACGGCGTCTTAAATGAATGTTTCGTATTCATTGTGATAGAAACAGGCAGTTATGAAAGCATTATGTAAGCAGCTAATCCAAAAGACAAAAAACTTATCTCGTAAGCATACGCTTGACTGAAATTTAGTTTAATTCGTCCAAACAAAAAAAAGCAAAGTGGTTGCTGCAGCAAAAAAACTTTAAAAAAAACTTTTATTAGGCTCCCTTAAGCGCTTACCGTGATAGTTTTTAGATCTATACTTTGTCTTTAAACTTTAAACTTGCAACACATTAAAATTTAGGCAATATTGAAACTTTCACCAACATTCACCGAAGATGATGACGATGAAATTGCTATAAAAAGTACTTTGTCACAATGCAATCAGTGCTCATCAAAAATCTCTTCTGGCAATTAATTCCTTTTTCCGATTTCAGGGAACTGAAGCGATAACACACGTGGCTTTTGGCATGTCTGGAAAAAGTATATTTAAAACAATTCCGATATGAAATATGAAAAAGTGCCCGAAACACTGAATTCCTTCAGTTAAATAAGAATAATTACACTGTAAAGCAAAACAGAGAATTAATTGAGAATGTTTATATTTTTCCATGTTTCAGAATTTTCAGTTAATTCGAAATTTAAAGAAAATTAAAAACACAATCGACTGAAATTTATGAAATTTCTGGTATATGTATAGAGTAAAAAAATAGAAAAAAAAATAATTTTAAACAAGCACTTACAAAAAAAGTACTCAGCTCAGTAAGCCTAGAGTACGAGAAAATGTCAAATAAAAACAAAGAGATTTTTTTAAACCTACAAAAAATTGAAAGAATATTAGAGCCGTTCCCGAAAACCGTACCCGCTACCACCTGAGAAAATCCTATTTCGTAATTTTTAGAGCATGTAAAATATCTGAATGGGCAATCAAGACAGAAATGAAAAAAAACAAGAAAAGCTGATTTATTCAATGGGAAGAACATCGTTATTACAAAAATAGGGGGGGGGTCATAAAGCACTCATTTCGCTTTTTCGCGCGGCGGTGCTTTTGATCAATTTAAAATTGGTTTGGTTTAATAATTCTTTTCTGAAAAGATTTGTGAGAAAACACATAGTTTAAGTTTCTTTTAGATGACAACAACGCAGTTTTTAGGAAAGATTTTCGTCCTGTATTGAAACGAAATGAATTATGCAGCAGTAACGCTAGTTTTTTTGTATCACAGGGAAATTAGGTTTAATGTTTCACTTCTTTCACTTGATTCAAAATTTGGAGCAAAACTAATCCGTTCACCTCATCACGGCTAAAAATTTTGTTGACCAAGTTAAGAAATTTGGAGAGAGGCGGGAAAATTGAAAACATCGTGGGAGATGGAAATGGGAGGTCAAATAATGGGAGATTGTAAGCACTTGTAATGAAAAAATATATAATTTGCGCACATTAATACAACAATAATTATTTTTTTTTGCAATGTGTCGGAGGTTTTCCAAGACATATTTTACAAGTAAAATTAATCGAATAACATCTGAAAAGGTGAATATTTCACAATTTCCTGGGTTGGATTTTACGTTACTAATTGTGTCGCATGTTTCATATCGTGCAGAGAGTTTAACTTTAGAAACGAAATCAATTCGCACCAGCCTCATATGTGATGTTCGTTCTGAAGCTAAAATTGTTATTCACTATCAGAAATTCTCCAGGGAATTTATAAACAGTACAAAAAGTAAAAACTATTATTTTTTAGGGATCTGTTTTGTAGCTTCTTTTTTTTAATTTTTTTTTTATTTTTAATAACATTTGTTGCGCCCAAGGCTTGGGCCCCATTTGGAGATAAATAAATACCTTCATGTTCGCAGTTTTGTTCTCAATAAGTTTTGTTTGAAAAATCTGGAAAAAAAAATATTTTGGAAAAAAAAGGTACGGAATCTATGGTTAGGGTTCTGATTAAATTTATTTGGCCGACAAACATTATATAGGGGTTTTTCATGTTTTCAGAGCAGAAAATTTTGCATAATTGTTTTCAGATTTGGAAAACATTAACAGAAAGTGCAAGCAAAATTACACATTTTGACACAGACAAAATTTTGTTTTCAAAATCAGGCCTGATTCCGTGAAAACGGCCGAATTTTTTCATTCAATTTAATAGTTGCACCTTGCAAAAACAAAATTAACGTCTTGAAAAAAAAGTTTTTTGTATGTCAAACAAAAGACCGCCAATGATCAAAGAGAGATTAGTAAAAATGAGTAAAAATATCTTACTCCATCAAAAAAATGTGAACATTTACTAGTTGTGCTGGATTAAATTTTGCATTACCAGCATGTTTCATATCGTTCAGTTATGTAGTTTAAAGTAAAAATTGAAATCAGTTTGTCCCAGCTACCAACTTGGTATTCGTAAAAAAATAAAGCTAAATTTATTCTTCTCTTTTTTCTCTTCTTCAGGAATTTTAAATCAGTGGTAAAGTAGGATCTATACTTCTTTTCAAGGGATATAATTCGAAGCTTCTATTTTTCCTTTTTCATAGCTTTTAAAACGTGCCAATTATTTCACTTTGGACTTTGGAACATCGGTTCCGGTTCATAACGATGGAATATGTTCTAACCGCCATTAAAAATATGAAAACATTCTTTTTAATTTTCAAAATATTTCTCAATTTTTGTGTCAAAAAATTGAACACAATTTCAAAGAATAAACAGCTTGCAAGTTGCAATACACAATTTCACACAAATATTTTTTTTTCAAAATCAGGCTGGATTCTTTGAAAATGGCATTTAGCGAAGAGCAATTATCAAGTTTCCAAATGAATGTTTTAACTCAGTGCCTTGAAACATATGGTAAAGGAAGGTAGAAAAAAGAATTTTCAGTGAGGTTCACAAAAGCGAATGACTTTTGGAAAGGAAAGGGCAAAAACTAATCAAGTATGAGACTGAAAACAATTAATTCAGGGTCTAATCGAAAACTGAAAAACTTTGTCTACTAAGAAAATGAAACGGCTCTCTAGAACTCATGGAGAACAAAATTACAAATTGAGAAGACAGCCGTAGGCAACACAATGTTTGAAAAATCGTATGGAAAAAGCATAATTTGGAAAAAAACATTTTCAAGACTGGTTGAAAATTGAAAATCCAGATTTTTTTGTTTTTGAAAAATACTAAAACTTTAAGGGAAATGTGTTTTAATAAAAAAAATAATATGAAAGTGATAGAATAATATTGACGAGAGAATTGAAATTTTTTATAACCTTCAAACCCACACTTTAAAAAATATTAGCTCCATGTTTTGAGGTTTTAAAATAATCGGATTATTAAGAAAACCACACTTAAGTTGTCTTGTTCGAATTGTAGTAGTTTTAATGTTCCCACAATGCAAATTTTCTTCACAAAAATCTGTTTTAATTGATTTTCCCTAGAAAACGCCGCAAAATTCTAAGTTAATGTTTTTTTTCACGGTACACGCGCCTTCGGCGCGCACCCTCCTGATTTGCGGCCAGCGGCCGCAGAGTCATGACCTACGGCCATTAATTACTCGCCCTTCGGCCGTGAAAATGCCGTGAAGCACGTAAAACCTACGGCCGAACTCACCCTACCTAGATGGGGAAATGGGGGACCTACGCTGATACACTACACACTACACACAAACACACACACACACACACACACACACACTCATACACACTCACACACAGACACACAAACACGGTAGGGTTTTATTATAAGGGATTTTTAGTGTTGCAGCACTAATATATTCGTTTCAACTTTATACGTCAGGTTTCTAGGTTTTTATGACTTCAAAAAACACATTTATTTAGGTCTGATTGACTTTTCTCGAACACAAGAATCAACATTTTGTGATTCAATGTTCCACTCTATTTCTCAATTGGTTTGTTTTTCACAAGTGAAATATTTATTTGAAAAAGTTCTACATTATAGACTGCTAACAATATACTAAAAATCGGAAACACGGTTTCTTAAAAATATATTGCCTTTAAATCGCCCCTGTATGTTTCAAATATAAGTTGTCACCTTTTTTATGATAGGTGTCAATGCACCAAGTCTAATAAGGCTCTTTTTTTTTACTTTTACAGTTACTCAATTTTTATACGGTAAACCTGACTAGGCCTCGGCGCGCCTGCGGCGCGCCTCGGCCTAGCTGGGGGGCTCCGCCCCCCCGACCCCCCACCTGATTAAACAATCTTTTTTTTTTACTTTTACAGTTACTCAATTTTTATACGGTAAACCTGACTAGGCCTCGGCGCGCCTGCGGCGCGCCTCGGCCTAGCTGGGGGGCTCCGCCCCCCCGACCCCCCACCTGATTAAACAATCTTTAAAAAAAACTTTAGCATTTTGCTCTGAAATTAAAAAAAATTGGAAAGATATTGGCGTAAAGTGCAATTCTGGAGAGATGATATCTGAAGATTCATGATCTAAAAGCTTTGATAGAAAACTTTTTGTAAAGATTGCCAAACTGTAAACATGGCGCGCTGCGACCTACGGCCGCGCGCGCACTTGTTTTACAATTTTTAACCATTAGAACTTGAAAGAAGGACCTTTTTTAACGGTTTGAAATCTGGAAAACAGGTTTTTTAAAGGTTCTTGGTTTTCGGCTGCGCTGCCTCAACGCACGTAGTGAAGATTTTAGACGGTTTTCCTACCTGTATGCCAAGTTTCAAGAAGATTGGTTGACGGATCGCGGAAAGTTGCCATCTGGCGCGCGATCATGACGGGACCCACAGGACTAAACTTTTTCTTGAATCAGGTCTGGGTGGCCTACCTGTATGTCAAGTTTCAGGAAGATCGGTTGACGGATCGTGGAAAGTTGCTATCTGGCGCGTGATCGTGACGGGACCCACAGGACTAAACTCTTGCTTGAATCAGGCCTGGGTGGCCTACCTGTGTGCCAAACTTTAAGAAGATCGGTTGACGGATCGCGGAAAGTTGCTATCTGGCGCGTGATCGTGACGGGACCCACAGGACTAAACTCTTGCTTGAATCAGGCCTGGCTGGCCTACCTGTATGCCAAACTTCAAGAAGATCGGTTGACGGATCGCGGAAAGTTGCTATCTGACGCGTGATCGTGACGGGACCTACCGGATTAAACTCTTGCTTAAGACCGTTATGGATGATGTGCCTGTATGCAAGGTTTCAAGAGGATCGGTTGACAGATAGCGGAAAGTTGCTATCTGGCGCGCGGTCGTGGCGGGACCTACCGGATTAAACTCTTGCTTAAGACCGTTATGGATGATGTGCCTGTATGCGAGGTTTCAAGAGGATCGGTTGACGGATCGCGGAAAGTTGCTATCTGACGCGTGATCGTGACGGGACCTACCGGATTAAACTCTTGCTTAAGACCGTTATGGATGATGTGCCTGTATGCAAGGTTTCAAGAGGATCGGTTGACAGATAGCGGAAAGTTGCTATCTGGCGCGCGGTCGTGGCGGGACCTACCGGATTAAACTCTTGCTTAAGACCGTTATGGATGATGTGCCTGTATGCAAGGTTTCAAGAGGATCGGTTGACAGATAGCGGAAAGTTGCTATCTGGCGCGCGATCGTGGCGGGACCATCCAGATACAATTTTTTATTAGAACAACATCAATTGACTCATGTACCTGCCAAGTTTCAAGTCTATCGGGTAGCGGCTTCAAAAGATATGGAATTAAGGAAGTCGGACTACTGAACATACAAAATTTATTTAAAAATTTTAAACTGAATAAAAAACTTTCTTAAGGAGATGTAGTTTATACACACCTGGGGCACTATTGATTGAAACCTTAAAACAGGAACAAATCAAGAAAAAAAAGTCACGACTCTTTTCTAGTGATAGGGTGGGGAAAGATTTCCAAGCCTTAACATTATTGAAATAAATTGGTTGCATGTTTTGTATTTTACAGATTAGCTGACTATACATTGTAGGAATGTTTTGCGAGACACCTGTTTCAATAGGATTATTTTTTTTCGGTTAAAGGCATTACATAATGTTAAGTTCTCAGTGTTTCAAAATTTGCATATTAATTTCAGTATAGTTTTTTTTGAATTTCAATATAAAGTTTCCAATCGCAGCAAAATATAAATTTTCCAAGCGCAGCAAAATAAAAATTTTCCAAGCGCAGCAAAATATAAAGTTTCCAATCGCAGCAAAAAATGTTTCAATCGCAACAAAATATAAAATTTCCAAGCGCAGCAAAATATATAATTTCCAACCGCAGCAAAATATAAATTTTTTTCCAATCGCAGCAAAATATAAATTTTTTTTCCAAACGCAGCAAAATATAAAATTTTTTGCTGCGATTGAAAACTTTATATTTTGCTGCGATTGAAAAATTTTGATTGGATTGGAAATTTTTTATTTTGCTACGATTGGAAATTTTATATTTTTACACTTTATAAGAAAGTTTTGTGTATTTATTATGATCGGTTTATTATGCTCGGATACTCATTGTACACAGTTTTGCGTCATTAAGGGCTATTTTTCAGTATCTAGTTGTTCGAAAAACTAAATTGTTTGTTGTTTTGCATCCTGCTTTCCAAAAAAATCAAAAATCAAAATACAATATGTTCAAGGAATCATCATTGTAGTTTGTCGATGTTGAATGCTCAATGTTCATTCAAAAAATTTACAGTGAGTATTTTAAAAAAGTATAGTAGTGAGAATAAATATGAAATGTTTGAACGAATGTTTGAAACGATGCTAATTTTGTTTTTGTGCAAATGTTACAAACTACACCCAGATAATCAAAATATTCATTCAAAAAATTTACCGCTAACTAAATTTTCGACCCATAGTCATATATATATATATATATGAAAATATCACATTATGATTTTTTTATGTTTCAAAATTTATTTATTATTTTGACCTTTGTCTGGTTTTATCGATTCAAAGAAATAAACTATAATTTTTTTAAACAATTAGTTGTGTTTGATGGTTTTTGAACTAAAAAATCTGTCGAACAGAATGATTCCGAGTTCAAAATTAACTCAGATTTTTTTCTCTATCGGAATAATTTAAACTACGAAGTCTTAAATAAATTAAGTCCAATATAAAACCTGATAACAATATAATAGATATGTAAACCAAAGTGTCTTAAAAAACAGTATCTTCCTTTTTTCGATAAATGTTTCATCAACTAGCTGATACTGCTGTTTTTGATTCATTTTTATTCTCCAAATTGTTACCGACTGTTTTCACATCGGTTTGGTTTTTTATAGAAAAAATTATAGTGTATAAACAAAATTATGGAAAGAAATGTTCTTTTTACGTTTGACATAATGTTTAAGAAACTTTTTTCCACTTGTTCGGCTTTGGAGAATTTTCGGCTCGATCCCGAACAAGGTTGCACTGCAGCAAAAAAATTATTAGCACTAAACGTAGGTGGTACCTGATGCAAAAGTTTCCTCAGCAACAAGAATCATGTTTGTTTGAAACGTTGATATGGTGCAACTTTAGTTTTGGGCAACTTTGTTTTAAAAAAATACAGAAAACTAATATAAATTAACTTCAAGATAAATATTTTTTTGCTTTTTTTTCATGCACTTATTTACTTTTCAAAAAAATATTGGATCCATGTTTTAAAGTTTATGTATTATCTCAATTTATTAGCAATTATTTGTTCTGAGCTCGAGTATGCATGGCAAAATTGAATTTTTGATCCGTCTTTCAATATTATCCTTTTCGGGAATCTATTTCGGGACGCGACTTTCAAACGGCTGCTACGTGACTGGACTTTAACCCAAAAGAGTGAATGTTTTAATGGTCTAGCCATAAATTTCTATCGCTAACGACGAGTTTTTTGTTCAATTGGTTTTTTTTTCTAATGTAGATTTCAGCTTTCTTCTGAGAATCGTTTCAATGTTTCACTTCAAAAATCGCAATGCCAAAATATTAGACAAAAACCAAATTCTTTCTTAATTTGTAAAGTGAGTTGTAAACTAAATTTATTTGTTTTTCCTATATAGAAACAAAAATCACATCTTTTGTGTTTCTATTGACATTCGTATTCTTGTCACGGAAACGGACATAGACAACGCTACTGATAGTGAAATGGACACCAAAGAGACAATTTTACGAGCGCAATTTGGTGTTCCGGCTAAAAATTGGAAATGCAACTATTGTTCAAACTTCACTTCAGAGATTTATTAAGCAAACTAAAAAAATTAATTTTACTACAAAAATTTAATAGGTTGACGAATACGAGTGAGCATCATTTTGCACAATTATTGCATTTTTGGCTTTAAAGGGCCAGTAAGGAGGGTTTTCATTTCATGTTTAATCGGATACGGTCGGAAATTATGCGAATCGAAAATGCTAAATTGTCTCGCATCCTCCTCTTTTCCAGAGCTGTCTTATCCAATTAGAATGAAATCCGGCTCATTAGCATGCCTTGTAAAAGCCGGACACTGCCCGTCTACAAATCTGTAGATGGAGACCCGTTTTTGAAGACTTTGAAGCGTATTTTCTCGAAAACGATAAATTTTCGACCCATAGTCATATATATTTTCTTGATCAGCGAATTTTTCTCTCCTAATTGAGCCATTGTTGTAAAACCCGCCTGACTGTCTTTTTAATGAGCTGTTTCAATTTTATTTTATTGCTCTTGAAACAGCTTTAAAAAAAAACTAATTAAAAGTAAAGTGAGTTGGCGAAAAGTTTTATTTTAAAGCTACCATTGAATTGATCGCAGCTTTGCAATTTCTTTTTGAAACAAAAAACCATCGCTGTTTGACTGAAGTTAGAGAAAAAAACACTCTCAACTAAATGATAAAGTTATAATGGACATTTTTTGAAACATTGAGCGAAAAACAATTTATTGATTTTTTTCTGGCGCGAGTACTATAACAATAACAATACATGCACTTTTTTTAAAAAATGAATTGTGAAAAATTTAACTCTGTTTAAAAGGCAGAGGAAATTTGCTTCAGTGTGAGTTGTGCCAATAATTATGTTCGATTAAATGTTTCGTCTCAAAATTATTCTTTGCATTGCAACGAATTTTCGATTTCTTTCTCCAAAATTCTTTCTCGACTAGAAATACCTTTCGTAAATAAAAAAAATTGTTGAACCGGGCTTCAATTTTCTGTTTGACGAAAATATTACATGATACCGTAAAAATCAAATGTCGATTTTTAAAGAGAGTACATAAGAAAATCACAATTACCAAGAAAGCATTATATTTTGCCATCAAATATATTACGGCAAGAAAAATTTCAGGAACCAATAATATACACACTTTCAAAAATGACAATAGACAAATTTTCTGCTAAATTTAATGCTTTTTCTTAATGGTTTTTTTCTTTATGGTTTTTTTGCTTTTCAGATATTATTTGTGAACTTGAGTGAACTATATCTTATTTACATGCTGAGCTTTAAATTTCTCATGAAAACGAAATGTTTTGTGTATATTTTAGTAAAGAGGAGAATTTTTGAAATCGATACAAGCAAGACTCACTCTTTAAATTTCTGCTCGGCATGTAAAAGAATTTTTGAATCGTCGACAGTGAAACTTGTATTACGAAGTGTTTGACAATTAAAAAAAGAAGATAAAGATTGAACTAAAACGGTAAAAAATTCTATTAGCCAAATCTTTTATCGCTGCGGAGAAATGGATCTAGGAAATGTGGGAAAACAATAAAAAAAAAAATTGGCGTAAAACATTTTTTGTTTTTCTTAATTTATTTTTAGATCGAACGGTCACGCCAAAATTCGTACACCACAGAAAAAAAATGGAGAACCAAAGTGCAACATTTAAGCTTAAAATGGTCAAAGATTTTGTAAAGAGAAAATCTTTTGACGAAAAAAATATTGGCTGATAATTTTAACATTAATTTATTGACTGTTTTTCGATGAATGCAGTTTTCATAGATTATTCTCTAGTCGGAGTCACATTCTACAATTTTTTGCCGAATGTTGTTATCCGCAACCTTATTTTTCGGAATAATGTGCATGACAGTCAACATTTTTTGTTTAAAATTTATAAAGGGGGAAAAATATTTTTTTTTGGTGCAAGTTTACCATTTTCGAAACTTAAGAGCAATTTTCGGAAGTTCTAAGTGAAAATTGTACAAGAGTCATCTTAATTGTTGTTGTCTTCAAAAATATTAACAAAGTCCCACAAATCAGTTATTTCTCTGTAAGCTATAAATTCTAGAAGAACTGGAAAATTTTTTAATTTCATTTAATGACATAAGGTAAAAATTGGGCGTAAATAATTTTTATCGCAATTGTTTTTTAAATTTCATGTTTCAAAGTACAAGCTTTCCTAAGACATTTTTAACGATGAGGTAACAAAAGCAAATAAGTCTCTGATGACTTTTCAACTAAAAAAGGTTTTGAGAAAACAATCTCATTTCATCGATTTTTTTTTTAAAATTTGTTTTGCAGCCTAGGCTTTTTTTTTTAAAAATATTTATTCTGTTCAAAAAATGAAAACCAACGTAGTTTTTGAAGTTTGAAGAACGCGTCATATTGTTTTTAATTGTAGATTGGTTTAATGTTTTAATCATAATTTATACTTTCATTTATAGGATTCTTTCATTATCTGGACGTTAATACTCCCAAATTGTAAAATCTCATTGAAGCTCAATTTTAAAAACAAAATATTTGGAATTTTGAAATCTGAAAATCAGCTATTCTGCCTCAAAATAACCAAATTTGGAAGGTGTAGTTCATCTTTTCACCAGGGTGTAACGGGATATGTTTAGATAAAGAAACTTTATCCCGTTACAATCAATTGAAATGTAAAAATATAAACATTTGTGACAAAAGAATTTCATGAGCCGCACGAAAAAAAAAACCTAACTTTTTTGAACAAATGGATTTGCGAAAGTGTTCAAATTTAGAAAAGTCGAAATGAGATTTTCGCAAAATTTAGGACCTGAACAAATTACAATGGGAAACGTTTATCGAATTTTAACTTTCTTCTAATTTATAAAAGTTTGAGCAATTTGACAATTTCAGATTTTAGAATATTTTAATTATCTAGATTTTCTTGCTGGGAGCATTTTAACTGTTACAAAACAAAAAAAACTTGTTTGTAAAACTACGTACCTTGCGATGCACTTTCGTTTCCATCCTCCAATTTTCTCTCGAAATATTACATTGGCGACCTAAAACTTTGTGAATTAAAAAAATTGAAAGAGAAATTTTGGCATTGTCAAATGACAGCGGCAAGTCAAAGCCGTGGCTTTTTTATTGATTAATCTGATCACTTTCCGGTTTATTGAAAAAGTAAGATAATTTGGATTTACGTTTGAATTCTCTTAGTTCTTAAATAACAATTAATTTTACGTTTTGTTTTATAATTTTGAACGCAGTTGAATGTTTTGTTCAAATGTTCTACCTTAGAAGAATGCTTCAAAATGCTATTGACGATGCTTCAACCGTTTGCAAAATAGTTCTACAAGTAATGTGAAATTGGAAACCATGGTTGAACTTTTCGCCAAAATTTCGTAATTTGGTTGCGCTCTTGAGCTGATCTCATCCTTCTTAGAGGCCAATTGTAACATTTTTGCGATTTTGAAAACTATTACTTTTTTAGCGAAAGACACAAGGGTGAAGATCTAATGTATTTATATAAGAAAATTTAGCAAATTCCAGTGCACGGGCTTGATTTTTTTTTTTTTAAATAATAAGTCCTTCAATAATTTCGTGCGTGAATGAAGCGTTAGTATATGGTCTGTTTCCTAAAAACGGAGCATAAAATGGCCAATTCTTAAAGGATTGCGGTCATTCCATCCCACCGCGACCCGTGACACGTTCGTTTAACTGTCTGCGCACTCCTCTTTTACAGTGCTCTTTCGCTTGTTAAAATTATTTTCACTTAAATGTTTCAAATCGCCAATGGTTAAATATGCGAGGAAATCAAGGTCGGTGGAAAGTCTGCGACCCTTCATTGGAAACAGACTATAAATAGTTGACTATAAAAGTTCGTTTTGAAATTTTGAAAGGTTAGCGACACGTTTTTAGCTAACTTGTTTATCGTTTATAGTTTTTAGCTAACTTGTTTACCATGTATGCATGTACAAACTGAATTTTTGATCCGTCTTTCAAAGATTGTCCTTATCAAAAATCTATTTTGGGAACCGACTTTCAAACGTCAGCTACCTGATTGGACTTTAACCCAAATGTGTGAATGTTTTAGTGGTCTAGCCATAAGATATCATAAACTGTGATTTTTTGTTCAATCCCTATTTTTCAAATTAAACTTTAAACTGTCGGCGGATCGTGGGTAACGATCCAATTACCCACTTCAACGACGTGATGTGACAAAATATCAGACTAAATACCAATTATTTAGTTGAAATAGAAAAAAGTTGTAAATTAAATGTACATGCTTTTCTATTTACAAACAACAGTCATATATGTTGTGTTCTTATTGACATTCGTATTCTTGTCACGGAAACGGACATCTACAAAGCTGCTGATAGTGAAATGGGCACTCAAAGACAATTTTACGAGCGTTCCGGCTAATATTGGAGAGTCAAGCAGCTGATGGTTGAAGTGAAAAAAATAAGAAAAACTGGAATTTTCAGTTATTGAAATTTTTATAACTCGTCAACAACAAACAATTGATTATCCTAATGTTTCACAACAAAAGCATTAATTTAGTAGTTTTATTTATGTCTGTTGATGTTCCAGTTCCATTGTACGAAATTTTTTAGCTTGTTCAGAAAAAAGCTCACTGTTTTTTTTTAAATTCTTCATTTATTGGTTGGCCGTTATGTTCAGTTTTCGCAAGTTCGGTCTAAAAACTGAATGTTGGTTTAACTTCAGTTTTTAAGTGTAATTAGGGCAATTAGCTTGCGACTTTTTTTTAAAACATTTTCGTCTACTAACCATAAATATTGTCTACGAATGTTTCATACTGTTTCCATTACGTAGGGATATTTTCAATTGGCAATCGTTCGTTTTCACAAAACGTCGAAAATGTTTGTTTTTAAATGAACGGTCTGTTTACAAAAAATGGGAACAAAACCGACCTAAAAGTTTAAAAAAAAAACCAATGCATCTCAAAATAACGCAAAAAAAAACGAGCAGGAATAGAGTTATATGGTTAACCCCAAGTTCCGAAAATGGATAAAAAATTTCAGACAAAAATTTAAATAAAAAAGCTAATTCGACAGCCAGTGCGCTCTCGAAAAACTAAAATTCCGCTTGTTTTTCGCGTTTCCCGTGATCCCATTGACCCTTAAACTATGCATTGCAGTTGCCATTTTCTTATCTCCACGCGTGTTTCATGAGTTTCCTGCAACCGTAAGATAACGAAGACACACTACACCAGCTTCTGACATGGCACTATTTTCTTTTTCCTCCGTTTTGTTTTTTTTATTTTCCTTTCCTGCTTTCACAAAAAAAAGATTTGGAAAATATGCCCATTTTGAATATTTTTGTTGTACATGATGAATAAATGGAAAATTTTGTCAATGTTTCATACATGTGTTGAATTTTTGGTAGATTCTTGACATTCACTTATAACACGATACATTACTACAATGATTCATTACGCTAGTTTTCAGCTAACTTACAGCAAAGTAATTATGTAATTTGCAGAAAATTTTCTTTTAAATATATTTTTTACACACTTTTAAAAACTGTCAGTTTATAAAAATGAAAAAAACTAGCTTGTTTTCAATTTTCATGCCCTTAGGTTTCTTTTTATGCTTAATATCTCTTTTACACGTGGTCTTATTTACCCAAAAAGTAAACATAGTTTTTTTGAACGATTTTTTCTGATCTGTATATTTGTTCTCATTTTCCCCGTTTGTTAGAATAACTTCTTTTTTATTTACATTGTCAAATCTTGTTTTGATCTTTTATTCAGCACTGATTTCTTGGTTGTTGAAAATCTGATTTTTGTCGTATCAAAAATTTTTCAAAGTTTCACTCCACTGGCATATTTTGTAGTCATTTCAGAAATGTGTTTGTGAGTTTTTTTATGTATATAAAAGTCAGTAGGTCTCTTTTTATGCAAGCATTGAATTTGAATTTTTCTGAAGTCATAGATCAAGACTTCTAAAAAGACATCTTGAAGTTTAATTTTTTTTTTAAACTTTTTAATAAAACTTGTATTTTTTTAAAAATAATAATTGTAAAATAATTTTGTTTTTAGCTAGTCCTTTCCCCCATTTTGTTAAGTTTTTTTTCGACTTCTCCTTCATTGTTGTAATAAAAAAACATTTTTGAAGATATTTTAATTTCCTGCCATGGATTTTGTGCAAAGAAAATTAATTGAAAGTCAATGTTTCATACAAATGTCGATTTTGATTGATTTCGAGAAATCATTGCTTCTCCGCAATACAAATTTTAAAACAGTTTAAAGATGCATTGCTTTGTTTTGCCGCAAACTTTACACATATTGATTGTGATTTTTTCCCATTGTTAATTTTTTATTATTTTTTTCTTTGCTTTTTGCAAAACATTCACAAACACAGCATTTTTTTTTTGGTTTAAAATATTCCACATTACAAAACGATTCCCGCGTTTCACATGATTGGCATATTTTTTATTTCTTCTCAGTATCGTTAGCTCTATCTTTTTCCTGGGTAAAAAAAAGTTTAATTATTCAGAGGTTTCACATTAGATTGCTATCATTTTCTGTGTATGCGAATCTCTTCCTTTTAACAAAGAACTTGTTTTTTGATGTGGTGACTTTGTTTGTTTGGTTTTTTTTTGGCAAATTCATTTAAAAAAAAAAAAAAAACACTGCACACTCATATAAACTAGTAACATAACTATTCATAACAGATCTTCGTGTTTCGAAATTAAAATTTTTTGCAAAAATATTTTTCAAATGTATCGCTTAAAGTATAAATACTTTTCATGGCTTTCAAAGTACCATTGCACTTTCACTCGTACGAATAACAATAAGGAACAGTTTTGTTCAGAAAAGATTCATTCTATTTCTTCTCTATTGTATTTATGACATGGTGTTCTTCATTTGATTTTACAAAGTTTACAAAATCCGTATTTTTAAAAGCTACAATTTCAATTTTTAAGGTTCAATGTCTCGCCAAAATGCCGTTTTTCACATCAATTGCTATTCGAAACTCATTTATAACAACAAGGAGGGTATTTTTTGTTGTGTCTGGACTTGTCAAAAATGTTTTATAATTTCAAACCTTTTTTCACTTAAATTTTTACACATTTTAATTTTTTTAAATTTCATTGCACTGGAACGTTTTGCAGATGTGCCAAGACGTAAACCATTGCGAAAAATCAATTGAGACAAAGTGAATTGTAGACTTTTACAACAAATTTCTTTTCTTTTTTAAAATTTTCCCCCTTGATTTTTATATAATTTTCAATTGTTTTTTTTTCTAATTTGTAATTGCTTTAAAAATTATTTCGTTTCTCTCATATGTTTATTCAAAACTACTTATGTTTCGTTGACTTAAAAAAAAGAATTAGGTAGATTAAAGTTTCACGAAAAACCCCTTCTTGACCTGTTTTCCATAATTGAAAAATATTTGCTCGGTTATTTTATTATATCACATTTGTGTCATTACTGATTTTTTATCACTGTGATTAGCTCTCTGCTATTCTATTTAATTGTTCCAGATGACGTTTTGTTAACGTTTTTTATTAATTGTTAATTTATAAATCTTCGAAAATTCATGCCCAAAACACTTTTCAGGCTTACCCCCAATTTTTGATGTTTTGCTCAAAGATAAAATTTGACAAACGGACGCGCGCGGTGCGCGAAATTTATTGCGAAAAACCGGTTTGCTCGTGTTTACAAATTCAATTTTCAACCGAATTTGCTGAAAGTTGGCGCGCAACGAGATTTCAGTAGTTCCGATAGCCTACCAAAATTTGGCGATGTTAGCTTTATCCGTTCGCCTAAACATATTTGGAGTCGCTCCAGAATTAAAACTTCTTAAAGCCCACGAAATTTCAGGGAGGAGTATAGTCTATTTCCAACAAACGGTTGACGACATTTCAGCGACTTCGAAAACCACATATATTTAGTCACCGACGATTTGAAACATTGGCATGAATAACAATAAAATGAACAAAACAACACTGCGAAAGAGGAGGGCGCAGACAATTAACAAATCGCGGCGGGACCTAATGTGCCATTCTTTAAAGTTTTGGCCTAAAACAGGTGCCATTTTTCGGAAACACACTATAAGCTCTTATGAAGAAAAAAACACTCACAGCAAGGTTTTATATGAATTTTGAAGTTTCTGAGTGCGATTTTTTGTCCAGTCTGCAAATAAATCAATAAAAACTGCATATTGTATAGAAAATTGAAATCGCGTCCTTTTAATAGTGCCAAAAAAACTGACAGCACTTTGTTCCACGGAAACCATGAATTTTCATTTAAGTGCCATTATACATATTTTGTTCAAGACTGAAACTTTTCGCAGTTTGCTTCACAGCAATGCACTCCTACCTAGCAAAAACGAATTAGAAAACGATGTTCTGATTCTATTTTATTTCTATTTTGCTACCACTGTCAAATTGAAAGTATTTTGTGGGGTAGAAGCTCCTGAGCTTGCATTTGGATGTGCTTTAGAAGACACAGTGTTTGAAGTCCGTGAAGTGTTCTTTGGTGCTGGAGGTGGCTTTAGCATGCCTCTCACAGACCACCAAATCACTAGAGCTTTTAAGAACGGATATGCCTTTGGGAGTATATATAGCGACTGAAAGTCTTGCAATTGTTGGGTTTGAAAAAAAGCTTACAAAGTACATTATCTTTAAGCTCCAATAACTGTCTCCACCAATGAAAAAATCTAGGCTGAACATAATTATTCTATTCCAGAAATCTAGACTAGCTTGGAAAAAACACAGAGTTGACTGAAATCGTTACTTACTGAGACTTTGTACCTCACCTCACCTCACCTCACCTCACCTCACCTCACCTCACCTCACCTCACCTCACCTCACCTCACCTCACCTCACCTCACCTCACCTCACCTCACCTCACCTCACCTCACCTCACCTCACCTCACCTCACCTCATCTCACCTCACCTCACCTCACCTCACCTCACCTCACCTCACCTCACCTCACCTCACCTCACCTCACCTCATCTCACCTCACCTCACCTCACCTCACCTCACCTCACCTCACCTCACCTCACCTCACCTCACCTCACCTCACCTCACCTCACCTCACCTCACCTCACCTCACCTCACATCACCTCACCTCACCTCACCTCACCTCACCTCACCACCTCACCTCACCTCATCTCACCTCACCTCACCTCACCTCACCTCACCTCACATCACCTCACCTCACCTCACCTCACCTCACCTCACCACCTCACCTCACCTCACCTCACCTCACCTCACCTCACCTCACCTCACCTCACCTCACCTCACCTCACCTCACCTCACCTCACCTCACCTCACCTCACCTCACCCCACCTCACCTCACCTCACCTCACCTCACCTCACCTCACCTCACCTCACCTCACCTCACCTCACCTCACCTCACCTCACCTCACCTCACCTCACCTCACCTCACCTCACCTCACCTCACCTCACCTCACCTCACCTCACCTCACCCCACCTCACCTCACCTCACCTCACCTCACCTCACCTCACCTCACCTCACCTCACCTCACCTCACCTCACCTCACCTCACCTCACCTCACCTCACCTCACCTCACCTCACCTCACCTCACCTCACCTCACCTTACCTCACCTCACCTCACCTCACATCACATCACCTCACCTCACATCACATCACCTCACCTCACCTCACCTCACCTCACCTCACCTCACCACCTCACCTCACCTCACCTCACCTCACCTTACCTCACCTCACCTCACCTCACCTCACCTCACCTCACCTCACCTCACCTCACCTCACCTCACCTCACCTCACCTCACCTCACCTCACCTCACCTCACCTCACCTCACCTCACCTCACCTCACGCCACCTCACCTCACCTCACCTCACCTCACCTCACCTCACCTCACCTCACCTCACCTCACCTCACCTCACCTCACCTCACCTCACCTCACCTCACCTCACCTCACCTCACCTCACTCAGTCGCTCACTCGCTCACTCACTCACTCACCTGTACAAACAAAGCATTTGTCATTCTCCTGTAGCCTCTAGCTGTCCCCTCACTGAACGCGTTGAAAGGTGCACGACGGACGAGAATGAAGAACAGAAAACAGACAACATACTGCGTTACTTTTGAAACACATGCCGAGTAGAACAACATTTTCAATAACTGGAAAACCAAAGTTTTTCAAACTCTGAAGCACTTACTATATATTCGACGGTTGGAGACTCAAATAGGAATATTTCCATACACGACCACATACTTAAAGCGAATATTTCAATGAAAAAGTATAACGTTAGTGACACTATTGCAATGAGATAGAACCAACGTTTTCTAAAGAGAAAATGAGATTCGAAATGAGCCTCGACATAATTATTCAATTAGGGAAATGATTTAATTTCGCAGATACCAACCAAAAAAAGTTCGTTATTTTGAACATGCCCTGAGATTCTGATTTGAGTAATACCCAAAATTATATCTGCTGGACAGAAAAATTAGGCCACGCTTCCTTTTTTGACGCGCCATAATTGAATCGATAATTACACTGAATGCGATACTCAGGCGGAAAGAGTGCGCGGAAGCGCCAGACGCAGAGAAAAAGCTGCTTTTAACAGCCGATGCTCGTTTGGCGGCAGCTATAGTGCGTTTCCAAAAAAGAGTGAAGGAAAAAGGAATTTTCCTAAAGAACAGGTACATTTGGTCCCGCCTGGATTACTTTATTGTCTGTGCACTCCACTTTTACAGTGCTCTTTCGCTTGTTAAATTTCTTCTCACTTCAATATTTCAAACTGGAAGTGGTTAAATAAGGGTAAACATCATGGTCGTTGAAAAGTCGTCGATTCTTTGTTGGAAATGGACTATATAATTTATTGGTCTTTTTGGACAGGTCTAGAGATTTGGATTTTAATGATACCTATTGTTCCACGATTATTTCGGGGAACAGAAAATTAGGCCCCGCCCTTTTTTGAAGCGTCTTCATATCGATATATGCAGTACATAGAAACATTAACGATTTTCACGATTACTTACATAATTCCAAAAAAAACTATCGCATGGATTAATTTAAGTAAGTAAAGACTGATTGTAAAACGAAAAAAATGTTGTCTTCCAAGGAAAAGCTGTCCGTTGTTTATCAGCGCTTGTGCACCCGTTATAGGATGCTCCATTGCCAAAAGCCAAAAGTGATAAAAATATGAGACTGCAATACGTTTAATAACTGTGGATATTCAATTCCAAGCAAATTTATGTCCGTTGTTTAGCAGTGCATGTACACCCTTTTCAGCATTTTTGATTTCGAACATTCATAGATGAATATAGTCTATTTCCGACAGAAAGAACGGAGACTTTTCAGCTACCTTCAATTCCCCCGTATTTAACCACTGCTGACTTGAAACATTGGAGTGAATAAAAGTATTTTAGGCAAAATAGCATAGTTAAAAAGGAGTGCGCAGGTAATTTGAAAATTCGCGGCGGGACCTAATGTGCCATCCTTTAAGGTTTTGACCAAAAATCTTTGCCGTTTTTCGGAAACACACTATAACTCGCTTCGTTTTGAAAGATTTTTTAAAGTTTTAAACAAAAAATATTGAGATACATTATTTTCCGACTGAAAAATGGTAATAAAACAACAAAATGTTTAAAAAATTTAAAATACGTTTTGTAATAAACCAACGCTATAAAAACATGAGCCCAATAGGCGGAAGTCAATACAACCCCCACAAAAGACAACTCCATGCAATACATGGAGCCTAGTCGAACAATGCTGTCCAGCAGTCTGTTTTCGTTAACAAAGAAAACCTAATAATTGTAAATGTAAAGGAAAAATACATTAATAACCGAAATTTCCGTTGCAATCAACGAAAACGCTGTTAAAATGTCAAAAATGCACTGAGCTTAAATAAATCGATGATAGTTGGTTACGGTAGTTTTTTGAATAACTAGGCGGAAAATTATGTAAATGTCAATAGAGACTGCTCCGGCTAATACTACGACATAGTAGAAATAGACTATCAGGTCAGTCAGATCCATATATTTCCGTGTTTTGAAGTTTTATGACTGAAAATTCTCGACAGAGGCGGTTAGGTGAAGTTAGGCAGGTGCATATCTGTTATTGTTGAATGAATTACATTTCTGAATCACGAAACAGCCAGCTGGAGTGGAAAACAAACATTAAAAAATTGTTAGACCGTAATCAACTTCAACAAACTACCGTAACCAAAACCTAAGAAAATGTGCCTCGGTCATCGTTAGGAAAATATAAGTTTTTTGAGTGTTAAGTGTCAAATCGATATTGTTGATTATTTCACATATGACCCCAGCAATAGAAAATTTAAAAAAAAAAAAACCCCTAAATTGATCAGATTTAGTTGTTTGAAAACATCTGAAAAGAGCAAGAAACACATCCAAGAAACAGACAATTTTTTTCTATATGTAATTTTACTCATTTCAGCCTTTGCAAATTAAAAAAACGGATTCTTTCTAATCAAAATAAGTTTTTTTGTATAATATTTAAAAAAAAACATATAATAATAGGTAATTAGAGAAATTCAAATCAAGTTATAAGACAAAGTCCTTTTTGTTTCCAATGGTCGGTATTAGACTTTCGGGCATCTTGAAAAATGGCACATATTTATCCAAAAAGGATTTGAAACATTTACGTTATAGAAAATAAAGTAGGCAAAAGAGCACTGTAAAAGCGGAGTGCGCATACATTTATCTAAGATCGTTGAAGGACCAAAGGTACCTAGTCCTTTAAAATTTGTAAAAATCCTTGCCCATTCGTTGGAAATGGAGTATAACTTCTTAGTAAAATGGCAGCAGTTGAAACAATTTTGTCTAAAAACGGAGATTTATCGGTTTTAAAGATCAATATTTTATATATTTTTATCCTAAATGTACAAGTATAGTGGCCGCCAACCCTACTTTTCCGGAAATGAGTGAGATTATTCTGATGTTGATTTTCGAATTACCCATTATCACATCAAAATAGGATGCAACAAAAGGGGATTGGCCGCTTTTTGGCCGAAGTAGGATTGGCGAGGAGTATAAGGAGTATTGATCGTTTTTGTTTCTTTTAGAAACACATCCCGATTTTTAAATCTAAATAAATGAAACTCTACTCATCCTTTGCAAATAAAAAAAAACGCAAAAAACGGCACAAACTGAAAACAAAACAGAAAAAATGGAGAAACGGATTTTTCATCTCCGGTAGGTTTTGAGTTGTAAAAACCAATGATAGTCGAATACTGTAGTTTTTTGAACATAAAAACTAAATGTTTAATATATGTCATAGCGCCTGTTAAAGTAGGTTCTATATTTTTAAAGTACAACAATGTTTTACCCATCTTTGGATTTTTAAGATTATCCTTTGAAACAGTGTCATGTCATTTTGAACGCACACGCACACGCACACGCACACGCACACGCACACGCACACGCACACGCACACGCACACGCACCTGTATAAACAAAGCGTTAGTCATTTTTCTGTAACCTCTCGCTGTGGTCTCACTAAAAGCGGTGACCTTCACACGCCGAACAAGAACAAGAAAAAGAACCGACAGCACGTACTGCACCACTTTCGAAACGCCTGCGGAGTAGATTAGAATTTTGCTTACCTATAAATCAAAATTTCAATTCCTGTGGACCAAAAAACACTTACGAGCATAAGCAGTGACTCATATGGAAACAATAACTCAACGAATGCATTCACAGACACCCATAACATATATTGTAATAGATCTAGAATGGCGTACGCAATTAATAAAATGATAGCTGTCAAGTCGAACCATCGTTTTCTGAAACAAAAGGGTTGAAAGTTGGAAATGCGCTCCACAAACTGTTACAAAAACAATCCATCTGTAGTTTGCAGTTTATTCTCAATTCCATTACCTTTTGCAATGTTTTACTCATAATTAACCGAACTTGCGGGGGCGCAGCTGCTTTCTTTGCAGCTTGTTAAAAAATCAAACACTTTGAAATTAGAGCGGAAATTTAGCAAGCGGTATGGTTGGCACTTCAGCACCAAATATATGTCCTAGAACCCTATTTGCCCATATGACAAATAATATTTTTACTCATGTGGGAATTTTACCACCTTTTCAAGTTAAAATATGCAGAACAATCTCAGTTCAATCAAACAGATTTTGATCTTGTTGCGGTTCCAAGTAAAATTTCTTTAACATACCGGAGAAATGAAAGTAGAATGGCTGATAAAATTTTTAGTTATGTTACATTGCTGATTTTGATTTTCTTTTACTTCTTGCAAATCCAGATGGCAAATTTTTCAAATAGCGTTTACATGTTTCATTTGAATGCTAAGAAAGACGCTGCTTTGCAATTTCAGTGCTGCATCGTAGTGAGAGGGTGAATACGGTCGTTAACCACTGTGTGGGGTAACACTATTTTTGAAACATTTGTAATTTTTTCATAATAATTTTTTTTATTGAAGCCCACTGATGCATCTTCAGATAGTGGACCATAGGAAATTGCCGAAATTGTTGGAAAATTTTGCTTAAGTGAAAATTTCACGTTTGAACCGGGCAGCTGATAAGCCGGTGCAGACTTTTTATTGTTAAAAATTACATTTCTCTATCATGTGAGAAGTGGTAAACAAACATTAAATAATGGCTTAACGAAAACCTGTGATTGTCGTCAGTAGGGAAATTTTTTATTCATCAGTGTTTTGAAACAGTGAATCAGCGCAAGCGTTCAATTGAGTGAAATGCCGAAAAATCGTTAAATTTACGCAGTTAATTGGAAATTTATATTTCAAAGTGGGGAAAGGCATTTTCAAAGTTTCTCAATTGCTAATCAATTCTTTAAAAAAGGTAAATCTTCAAAAAACGAACGTTTTATTTTAACTATTTACTATGGTGTTGTTGTACTTTTATAAAAAAAAATTTTTATGAAGTTTCGCTCAATGTTTTATCAAAATTGTATTAATTTCAATTGGGCTAAACACCGTTGCTTCCGTATCAAACGCAAATTAAATTAAACGGTCAAAAGTTTCTAAAAAAGATGGTGCAAATTATTTATTGCTTAAAAACAAGCAAAAGACTTGAAATGTAAATGTTTTTGAAACTTGAGTTGCGGGTCTTCGCAAATACGTAGTACCTAGTCCTTTAAAAGAATCAAATTTTCTTTGTCTATTTTTCGGAAACGCACTATAATTCACTTTTCTTGACTTTTAAATGAATTCACAGTATAATTTCATTGAGGAAAACATAAAAAATGTGAATTAGAACAGTGGTGCAGTCGTAAAAATTTCGCTGCTAATTGGAACATTTTGTTGAGATTAAACGACATAAATAGATTCAATCCACACTGGAAAAACTAAATCCAGACTTTCAAAATTGAAATCCAATGAAAATGTTCAACTTGCTATTTGTTAGGTGAATATTTCACAACAACTGCATGTTTCGTGGATTTTGGAAAGCGTTTCTCCTTTGTTTCGACTAATTTTGAAGTGTTCAGATCTGCGAAAAAAAAATTTTGTGCAAATCAGAAAAGGGTGCGAAACTTGATTAAAAAACATCATTAAAAAAACAAATTTTTCAATCTAAATAGTGTAATTTTATTTATTGTAGACCTTGTCGAACTTGAAAGAAAAAAAAAGATTTTCAAGTCGCCATAACATGAATCTTTTTCAGATCTCTTTAGGCGCAACAACATTTCATTGTGTTGTTTGTTTTTGCTTTTATATAACTCTTCTAAAAAGTATATATCATTTTGCATGACTTCCCCGAACGGCAAGATTTTTTTTTATTTTGTGGAAAAAAGTACATTATAAGTAGAGAAAACTTGGTTAAAAAACTTGAAAAACAAAAGAAAAAGATTCAACAATTTTCATAAAAGAAATGATTTTGGAAAAACCAAAAAAATAAATTTTTAAACATAAAATGGCCATTTTTGTATTGGGTAAAAATATTGAATAATAATAATAGTTAAAAACCTTTGAAAAAAATTTTGAGGAACAGTGATCAGCACTTGTAAATTCGGAATGTGGAATAAACTTATACATTTATTCCGTTTTTTGCACGTCGGCCTTCTCAGTATCATTTTTATGCACAATATTCATAACGAGTGCAGTTTTTCAGCACAACTGTCAATTAAGCAGCGCACGCATAGTTGGTGAATTAAAACGTAATAAAACGGAGAAAATTCATGTTTTGGGCTAAACATCGAAGCAAAATTCTTTAATTCTTTTTGTTCTGAGTGATCATTTTTCAGTAAATTGGCAGCATTTTTACGTGGTAATCAAATCAAAAGAATGATTCAAATTTTAAAAACATAATTTTCATAGGGTACTGAAAAGTTTCATGGACAACTGAAGGGTTTTAGTATAACACCGAGTTATTGGGACTAAAGCAGGTTTTCGCAAAATAAAACTTAAAATATTTTAATTAATATTAAAGCACTGAAATATTGGATTTATCAGTTAAATGAATATTTCCACAATGAACTTACAAAAGTTCTACTAAAAAAGCCTTTTTTTAAATGCAATAAGCTGTCACAGCTTTTCATCTGAATATGCGTGAAAAAAGCTAAACTCCTCGGCGCATTTTTTTTCATCTGGTATTAAAAAATCGTTTCACAAAAGACCTATATTTCACAAAAACATGAACTTTGAATTTTATTTTTGATGGTTTCATGTTTTCATGTTTGAGTCCTTCTGGGTTTTTCTATTAAACGCCTGAAATTAGATCAATAGTTACAATGTTTCACACTAATACGAAATGTTTTGATTTTCGTAGGCCGTAATGTAGGCCGTAATGTACCCCTCTTAATTAATTTGAGAATTTCAAATTGTTCAATATGCGTTGTAAAAAATCCCGTCATTGCTATATATATTTATTCCACAGTTTTACGTTGCAACCACGGTCATTCCTCCATTATTAGTCTGGGCAGCTGCCGTTCCTGTATTAGGCGGAGCTCCAGAATTGACACTTCTTGAAGCCCAAGATCCAGAAAGAGGTGCCGTTGGGGGCTTCAGAAGACCTCTCACAGACCACCAAATAACCAGTGCTTTTAGAAGTGGAAAGATTTTTGGCAGGATTTCGATTGACTGAAATAGTAGTTTTAAACACATTTGTTGCTATTAGTTCTAACCACGTTTTCTAACCAAATTGGAGCATCCGTGTAGGTCCACTCTAGATTCCACATTATTAGTCGATTCCATAAGTCAAGAGTGGCTTGGAGGAAGCAGAGAGTTGACTAAAAAAAGCGTCTCAAATCTCACTCACTCACTTACTCATTCACTCACTCACTCACTCACTCACTCACTCACTCACTCACCCACTCACTCACTCACTCACTCACCTCACCTCACCTCACCTCACCTCACCTCACCTCACCTCACCTCACCTCACCTCACCTCACCTCACCTCACCTCACCTCACCTCACCTCACCTCACCTCACCTCACCTCACCTCACCTCACCTCATTCACTCACTTGTATAAACAATGCGTTTGTCATTCTCGCGTAAGCTCTAGCTGTACTCGTACTGAAAGCTTGCGAAGGCACACGGCGGACGAGAATCAGAAACAGTATTGAGAGTACATACTGCATAATTTTTGAAGTGCAAGCAGAGTAGAATTCTATTTCTTTCAACTAAAAAAAACGGGGAAAAATTACATCAAGTTGAGACTTACCACTATGATAAGTGAAATAGGACTGAAATAGATGGTTTGCATACAAGAGTATAAAGCGAATTGGAAAAAGTCTAATATGAAGTATATAGCTAGGGTTACTTTTGCGGTTATGTCAAACCAGCGTTTTCTAGAAACATCATTAAAAAATGCACTTTCAAGACAATCAGCAAAAAAAATCTAGTGAAAAAGGCCCCAAACCGAGTTGAAACAAATTTTGAATTTTTTCCCTTTTGAAACGCATTATCTGAGATTAGCTGAAATTTTTTTTGTCTGTTTAATTATTTAAAAAACCAGAATATTCCGGCCAGCCTTCGGCAGTCCTAAATATTCTGCCTGCTCGCGGCCTGCGGCCGCTCGCCGGGGGCTGCGCCCCCGAAATGAACGGTGGGAACGGCCAGATTCCTAAACTTTCCGTAATAGTTACGTGGAGTTAGAACTCCCTTCGACGAAAGTGTAGGGGAATTGAGGAGACGCAGACACGTGACGGACCCAGCGCACTTTCACATGGGGACAACAAACACACAGACACACAGAGACCATAAGAGAATTGTTTAAGAGAGGATGTTTTGAAAGCATGAGGCAGATTTGATGCTGAAAGACACGTTTCGGCTGAAAAGTTAACTATGGACTGCCTTTTTACTCCAAGGTTCCATAAATATAAATTCCACTATAAATTTAATTTCAATGTTTTACGTTAAAATTTATCCCAAAATCGTTGTTAAGCTAGCATTTTTAAAATTAAAATTATAAAATGCTAGCTAAACAAGATAAATTTTAACGTTGAACAAAATTCTAGGCATGAGATCACAGTAATTAAAAAAAAATTGTATCATTTGTTGACTGTTTCATTTCGCTATAATATATGGAGTAATTGTCGTGGCAGTGGTTCGTTGTTCATCATATCAACTATAGCAATACTTTCGATAAAAACAAAATGAACTTGTAAATGTCTCCGTGAAAGTCTGATATCGTTTTATCGAACGTGAATTATGAGAATTATTTATTTTTCATTGTTTATACTCCGTTTCCAACGAATGAGCAAGGATTTTCACAAATTTAAAGGACTAGGTACCTTTGGTTCTGCAACGATCATATTTAACTGTCTTCACTCTCCTCTATTACAATGATCTTTCGATTATTTTATCTCTGTTCTGTTAAAGGTTTCAAAACCTTGCCGGTTAAATATAACAATTTCTCAAGATTGTCCGAAAGTCCAAGACTTCCCCTTGGAAACCGACTGTACGACTTTTTGAGTCATGGTTCCATTATTTCGCTGTGGAACTTAAAGGTCCGGAATCAAAGTAATTTTGGACCAAATGGATTCTACAGTGCGGAAAATAAGTATAGGTCCACTTCAAAATGTCGATTTTGTCAAATCTCGCTCAAAATCTTGATATGCCCAATATGTCATCGTCATCGCGGGTTTTTGCAAATGGTGACGGTATGTGTCGTATTCAGCGGACTATTTCTAATAAAGTTATCACTTTCATAAGAATACAGACACCTTTGGGGCTCAATTCGATCCCAAAACTTCTGATGAGTTGCCATGGGGAAGCTGAAATCCAAGGAAAAACAATTTTTTTCACCGTCGAACAGCTAAAGAGGGTTTTCAGTCAAAAGTGGGCTTTTGATGAGTTGCAAACTTTTTCTTTCCCTTTCCAGCCGTCTCTCGGAGTGTCTCCTTCGTCGCGGAGGACCTGTTGACTATTGATTTTTCTTCTGTCTCAATAAATGCTAGGTTTTTTTTAGGGTGGAGCTATATTTTTTTCCTACCTGAATTTTGCATTTTTCGCGAAAATTTGCCTAAAATTTGAATGTGCAAATAAGAAGCTCTTGTTTGTTGCAGCAAGGGGTAATCGACCATAGCGAAAACGATGACATATAGGGCATATCAAGATTTTGAGCGAAATTTGAAAAATCGAAGTTTTGAAGTGACCTATACTTATTTCCCGCACTGTAGCTATTCCACAGTTAATCCCAATTGGAGACATAGAATTTTATTCTGTCCCAGGGGTCGAACTTTTTAGAAGAACCTACGCTATAAAAACATGAGCCCAGTAGACAGAAGTCATTAAAACTCCAATAAAAGACAGCTCGGTGCAAAACAGCGAACCAATGGAGAAATATGTAGGCAGAAGAAGAATTTCATCGTCAAAATAATCCTACATATGTATTTAAAAAAATAAACCCATTTTTTACCGAAAACTCCACTGCGATCAGTGAAAGAGAAGTTAAAACATCGAGAAAACATTGAGCTTGTATAAATCGATGATATTTGGATACGGTAGTTTTTTGAATAAAAAGACGGATAATTATGTATAAATCAATAGCGACTGCTAAAGAAGTTACCACGAAATAGAAGGCATATAAATTGTAGATTGAACCAAACCACATTTTTAACTGTTTCAGTGTTCAGTCAAATTGAAAGTGAAATTGAGGGGCGGGCAGGTGTAGGCGAGAAAAACAGATTTTTATTAACAAGCAAAGAACAGCCGGATGGGAGGAGAAAAATGAAAATTGGAAAAAAAAGATATGACTCTTTGAGAAGCAGAGTTCATGAGTTGTCAATGAGGACAAATTGGTTTTTGAGATTTGTTAGAGAAAGAAACTCGTAAAACTTTGCACTTTTCTTGGCTAGTTCAATTAAGAGCGGCAGTTTTCTAATTTTCGTAGTTAAATAGCACACTATTTCATGGAAAATTTTAAAAAATTTCAAGAGAATTTGAAAATGTAAAAATTTCTGAATTATTTCGTTAAAGGAAATCATGGTGCTCTCGCGCGCGTGAAACTGACCGTGTCTAAAACTGAGCAAATTAGGATTTCGATAAAACAGCAAATTCACATTCTTAGCAAAAGCGAATTTTTTAAAAGGATTTGGTTTTCAGAATGTAATTCCAAAGCGAAAAGAAATATTGAAGGGAAAAAAATTTGTAATTTTTTGGGTCATAACTATTTTTCGTATATATTGTATAGGCTCAATTTTAATGAATTAATATATATTTAATTGGAACCGTTAACATAGATGTAAAATTTTCAAAAACTGTTGATAAAAGTAAATTCAAATGGTCGTCTGAGCGAGATTGCCAATTTTTGAACGTGTCAAAATTATTAATTTAATAAAACATCAAAGCCACATGAATACAAGCCGAGTTTTTGTTTTCTGGAAATACTTTTAAAATCATCAAACGGTAATTCGGAATTGACCAGAAAACATAACATACCCAGATATTGTAATAAAAAAATTTTAAAACGTAACATTTTTCCAGATCAATTATTTTAAAAAAATTTATTCTACTCCATAGTCGCTGTAAAATACAATTCGATTTTTTTGGAGCTGCAAAACTATGAAGATTTTTATAGAAACCCGTTAACATCGAGGAAATGGACATGCCATTGCTTAATTCAAAAGACGAAAAGGTTAACAATTTGATAAATCATTGAATTAAAGTAACGGTTGAAAATCAAAAGAGCGAAACAAAGATCTTGTCAAATTTCTTGTGTTTATTCTTTATTATTCTGAATCAATGTTTCAAAGTAAAAGTTTTGTGTTTGCTTAGGGGGTAAAATATTGCGAAAAAGTGAAAATATGCCTAAACCGATTTAAGCAATAAATATTACTAAATACTGAACAACAAAATAAACCAACTTACAGAAATTGCATTATAAATTAATGTACACAAAGCCAAAGCGATGACCTTTGACCTACATTTTTACACTAATTGCATAGTGCGCAGATGTTTTACCCATTCCAAACTGACACTCGATAATTTTTTATCATTTTTTACACCCAATGGGAGGAGAAAAAAGATTGAAAAAAGAGATGACTCTTTGAGAAGCAGAGTTCATGAGTTGTCAATGAGGACAAATTGGTTTTTAAGACTTGTTAGACAAAGAAACTCGTAAAACTTTGCACTTTTCTTGGCTAGTTCAATTCAGATCGGTTTTCTAATAAATAAAGTTAATTATTGCTCTTTGTTAGGGAAGGGTTGTAAAAATGCCAAGAGAGTTTAAGGTAAGTACGTTAAAAAATAACAAATAATTTTGTATAAATGTATAAATTTCAAAAAAAGATTAAAACAATTTCTAAGGAGATGGCGGAATATCTTATTTTCACAAGTGACAAAAATAAGCTTTTGATAAAACATGAATTTCACATTTTTAGTGGATTTAAAAAAAAATATATTTAAATATTGTGAAAAAAGCACTCAATGGTCTTATTTAAAAGTGGAAATTCTATGAATGTAATAAAACACTAAATTCAAATTTTTATTAAATGCAGAACATTCTTTCAAATCCTCAAGCCAATTCGACCTTTGACCTTCTTTTACACTAATAGCACCCCTCGCAGACTTTCTACCCATTCCAAACAGTCATTCAGCCAATCATTTTCTTTCACAAAAAACTCTTTCAGAAGCAAAGTTCATGAGCTTTCAAATATGTTTTTGAGAATTCTCATCTCAACTTTGCATTTTTATTGGCTGTATCAATCAAGATCGGCAGTTTCCAAATATTATAAGTTAATTAGCACATCTATACAAGAAAGGGCTTTAACATGACAAGAAAAGTAAAAATGTTAAAAATTTCAGAAACAAACGGCCAAATTTAATTGAAAATACGAATTAACAGTCGTTTGCAAAACTAACAAAATTAACAATTCTGTAAAACATCGAATGAACATTCATGGCGAAGAATTCAAAATTATGCAATAAAAAAAAACATATGCATGTTGTTTGAAAGCGAATCGTAAAACTTTGCACTTGCTTGGTCATTTCGATTAAGAGATCACAGTTTTGCCAACAATAACATTTAATTAGTGCAAGGAAGTCAATAAAATTTTGTGAGAGTAATTTTTTAAAAATAACGATAATTTTTTAATAATAAGGACTAGGACGCGACTTAGCTCGCTACCGCTCGCTAAGTCGCGCCCTAGCTGGGGGGGCTGCGCCCCCCCCCCCAGACCCCCCGCGTGCATCCAGCGCAGATAGTCGTTGGCGGCGCTGACTGTATAGCGAAAGGTCCTTCGGGAATATGGAATTTCGTGCCAGAACCCATTCAGAACCCACAGATTTACGGATTTGCCTTCTTATGTCCAAGCCTCCAGCATGTCAAACATAAAGCGAAAACGGCCCATTGAGATCCAAAAATGACATTTCGTGCCAGAACCCAACCAATAATTCGATTTATCGATCAAACAGTAGGATATCGCTTTGTATCACCCAATCCTACAATATAATAAAAGAAGGGCCAAATCGCTTCAGTAGGACGTGAGATATAAAATGTCGTGCCAGGGCCCAATCAAAAAATCGATATATTGATCAAACAGTAGGATATCGCTTTATATTGCTTTTTGCTACCACATATCCAAAGTAGGGCCAAATCGCTTCAGTGGGACGTGAGATATGAAATTTCGTGCCAGGACCCAATCAAAAAATCGATATATTGATCATACAGTAGGATATCGCTTTATATTGCTTATTGCTACCACATATCCAAAGTAGGGCCAAATCGCTTCAGTGGGACGTGAGATATGAAATTTCGTGCCAGGACCCAATCAAAAAATCGATTTATTGATCAAACAGTAGGATATTGCTTCGTATTACCCAATGCTGCACTATATTTTAAGAAGGACAAAATCGCTTCGGTAGGACGTGAGATATGAAATTTCGTGCCAGAACTCAACCAAAAAATCGATTTATCGATCGTTTGTTGGGTTTTTGGTTTTTATTGTTTATCCCTTCAATATACCAGCCGATTTCATGAAAAATAGACAGTGTTAAAAAATTTGATTTTTTGCGGTACCTGGACGAAGTACTAACTGGGCCCAACGTTGCTTGACTTGCCAGATCGGACGGATGGCGTGATTGAAACATTCGAGTGATTTAATCGTTCCGTCCGGTGCTCTGTTTGAGCTATTATAAAATCTTCTGAAACCGTTTTTTCTGGGTTTTCTCTTTTGTGGGGCAAAGACGACCAATTCTTCTCTGAGTCTGCACAAGTGCGTCTTGTTGTAAGCAAAATTGTTGAAATCAGAACCCTCAGAAATATTAAAATCTCTAAAATGGCAAAAACTGCTTTTTGTGTTTTTCTCACCTCCTGAATTTTTTCGCATCTTGCCAAATACCTTAGGTTGCTCTACTATTGTACCGGTAGCGTACTGCAGTGATGCCGGGTTCTCTACTTCAACTTGGCGGCGGCATGTCGAATATGAAAAATCACGGGTATTGCGAAACATGGCGTTTTCTTGTTATAGAAAAATTGGTACATGCATAAGTGAAGAAACTGCCCCGGTTAGAGATCTATCATATGTTTCTGCTTCACGGTATTAAAGCTCAAACTTTTTTTAAACGTCGGATTTCGCACATTTTCAATAATATCGTCGTTATAACTGGATCTCCAAACAGCTCACTATGAACCATGTGTAGAACAATACTATATCTACCTTTCCCACACTAAAGTTCAGTTGAAATCAAAAATTTTTTGGAACAGACTTCCAAAATTTTTTTATTCCCTATTTCGAAATAAATTGCGAAATTCCCATGGAATTTTAGGTAATAGTCTTGGTAAGTTTGGCGCCAAAATTTAGCCCAATCGGCCAACCCTCCGATTTTTTACAATCGAAAAAGCGCAAAAAACCATGACCAAATTTTTGTACTTTGGAGTTTATCTCCGCGGGTATTGATTTTGAGCCGGTTCTCAAAAAAGACACTCTAGTTGTTTTTCAGCGTTTTATGTTTCTGCATAAAAAGATGTGGCGAATTCAAAAATTTTTTGGAGGCACATTGTCATTTAAAATAGGGGGTGGAAAAACTTTTGATAGTGAAAAAGTTTCAGAAACAGTTAAAACCAGTAAATCCTATCAAGAGTAGTATGGAACGGCCTACACTAAAAGGGGGCAATATTCAGAATTTGATATAACACAAATTTTAAACATTTCAAAACAAAAGTATTTTTTTCAAATCAGAAGGTTATTGGAAAGCTTTAAGTGCCAAAATTGAGAATAGTATGAACTTGGTAAAACGTCAAATTCCCCTTAAAAATACAAAATAGATAATTTTTTAAACATCGATTTATATGCATCAAAAATCGGAAAGTAAAACGACAAATCAAAAAATTGAAATATCAAGGTATTGTAATAATTGCGTCAAAACGCAGCATTTTTTCAACCCAAAAGTATTTTTTTTCTTTTTTTTTGTAATAAATAATCGCTGTCGAAAACATAAAAAATTATATTTTTTTCAAGTTTTATTGCGAAATTATTTACGGAAATTCAGTTTTATAAAAATTACTGAACTCGAGAAGATAATACTCTTTTTTCCAAATGAAAAAACATAGGAACGCGGTAAAACATTCGTTTGACATACATACCTACCTAAAAATATTTTTTACAATACATTTTAATACCAACTGGGCAAAAGAGAATCTTGCTCATTTTTTTTTTGTGAAATCATTTTTATTTCGAATCAATGTTTCAGTATTGATGTTTTCTGCTTTTTTAGTGGGTCCGATGTTGACACCATAGAGCAAGATGCAAAAAAATGCTTAAAAAACCTTTTAGTCATAAGGATTTTTCAAACCTTTCAAGAATGATTCAGTTTTTGAACGAAATGATACTAGTATACTCCATTTCCAACAAATGGGCATGGATTTTCACAAATTTTAAAGGATTAGGTACCTTTGGCGATCTTAGTTAATTGTCTGCGCACTCCTCTTTCACAGTGCTCTTTCGCTTTTTATATTTCTGTTGACTTAAATGTTTCAAATCCTTTTTGGATAAATACGTGTCGTTTTTCAAGGTTGCCCGAAAGTCGAACACCGTTCCTTGGAAACAGACTATAAGTCATCCAGATAAATTAAGACAAGGACGAGTTATCTTAAATCGGACTAGCAATTTGTATCAAATGTAGGATTAAGTTTTCGCATACTTTACAAAATTGTTGTTGCGAAAAAATTTAGAAACAAAATTACACGTTAGTATTTTACAAGTACGGCAAGAAATAATTCTTAATTTTGTTATTCTATAAAGCTGTCGCAAAATTGGAATCCGGCCAAATAAAACCTGCAGCATTCGTACGATACGCAGGCGAAAACAGCGTGCAAAAGGCGAAGACGCAGAGAAAAAGCGGCCTTTTCTCGCAGATTTCCCTTTTGCGACGGCTATAGTTGTAATCCGGTTTTTTTTCATTTCCAAAACAAACTTCTATGTTTTACCCTGCCACTGAAACTCATTGCTAGCTTATTCTTCAGTTACGTTGGAGCAAACCAATTCAAACAAACCGTTGTATTATAATGTTAATATTTATCTTTTTAATTTAATTTTATATCTATACCCGCGACGGTCTTAAATATGAAATGCATTTTTAAACCATAGAGTTTATACAGTAGCAACTTTAAAAAAATCTTTAATAGATGTTACTTTTATTTTTTTTTTGCGATTGGAAACATTTTATTTTGCTGCGATTGGAAACATTTTATTTTGCTGCTTATTTTGCTGCTATTCAAACACCCCATGATTGAAAATCCGCATTCCTATACTTTTAAATGTTACAAGCGCAACAGGGCCAACGAATGAAACTCGTTCAAAACAGAGCAAAAAACGAATTTCATAAAACATTCAGTTCAAATTGAAAAATAAGTTCTGCATTCGAAAAAAGTCAATTTCCGCTTCAATTTGTTTTGAAAAACAAACATTCTTGGTTTATTTCTTTTTAATTTCCCAAGTAAAACCCTAAGGCATGCTGACTAAATTCGAAATATTCTTTTGATCATAATTTCTCCTAGGGCAAGTCAATAAGGTTCTTCTGCGATTAGATGACATTTGACCTGTTTTTAAGCCGCCAAACGGAATTCGGCAAGAAAAAGCCGCTTTTTCTCTGCGTCTTCGCTTTTTGCACGCTTTTTTCGCCTGCGTATCGCACGAAAGCTGCATAAGGTTGTTTTTGGCGGAATTCGAATTTGGCGACAGCTATAAACTTGGCGGCAACTAGTTCAAAAATTATGTGTTAATTATGTGCTTTTGGTCATTATGCGCTTTTTATTTGGTCATGTTAACCCTTTATTCTTCCTTTCCGTTTTCTTCACCTCTTGCTCATTTAGATACTATTTTATTTATTTGGTTTTAGAAATCTACTACGAGGACAAGGTTTTACACCAGGAATTGAACAATTGGACTTATCAGGTACGATTCTATTTTTTGTCTTGTTGCTTGTTCATTTTCGGAGAACTGGAGCTGAAATTCTCTAAAGAAGATTTTTTTTTAATTTCGAAATTTTTAACTTTTGATCAATTTTCAAAAACAAAAAATCTAAAGTTTTCTAAAACAATCGTGAAATAAAACAAAAATTTGTGGACTTACAATTTATTCACAAAAATTCAGCTTACGATTTCATGGTAGATGGGCATACGACGAAACTCTAGAAAAAAAAACCAGAGCTTTTTAAAAATTTTATAACACTTTAAAGTCAAAAATCCAGAGACACTATTTTCCGTTTGTGAAATTTGGTTGTTTTAATGTATTTTTTGAATTATATATTTCCGTAACCAAAAGATATTCTCAACCATTATCACTTGTCTAAAAACGAAATGTTCGGTTGATAAGCAAAATATATTTTGTTTCAGCTGTCAATTTTTTTTTGCAGGGCAAGAATGTTCATAAATTCATCGATAGATTTTGATGCTATACGCTAAGTTGCAAATTTATAAAACAATTTCACACAAATTTGCTGTGTAAGCTGGATCTTTTGAAAATAAACTTTAAAAAATCTTTTTAATTTTCAATTTATGCCATTTTACAACTGCTTATAGTTAATTACATGCGTTTAAAAAAATCACTTAAAAGGAAAACATTTCCCATAAGTTCCCAATAAATCTATTTGTGGGAATTTTTGAAACCAACAGGCGCTCACTGTATGATTGCTTATCAGAGCGGATTACATTTTGGATGAAACATTAGTATCAAATGTATGAAAAAATGTATTTTCATGGAAAATAAGCTAAGTTTTTTTGTTGTTGTTGCTATTTCAAATGTTTGTCACAATTAAATCGACTTTTTGTTTTTTTTTTGTTATGCAAACTCATGCGATAATTTTTTTTTCAAAAATATTGATTTTTGCACCAAAGATGAAGTTTCCTCAAAGAATTCAAAGAGTTCGTTTGCAAAAATGTATATAGACTAATTTTTCAGCTTTTACTGGCACCACAAAATCAATGGTATGTAAAATTGATTGCATGAAAGTATATGATAAAACATTAGGATCAACTTTTTTATAACCTAAATAATCAATACAAACATTAGTTCGTGTAAAAACCATTTCAAATTATGCTAGCAATAACCATATTTTTTCATATAGCTAACATCAGTGCCAATATGTGGAAAACTCTATTATCATCTCTTAATTTTTTTCCCAAGTTTATAGTCTTCGCCAATTTTACTTCTTGGGCAATTCGCAAATGTAACCCTGACGCAGTATTGCGTACCTAAAAGACAGGATTTTCGTACGCAAATTCACGTCTGATGTCATTTGCAGAGAGCTAAGAGCGAACTTGGCGACCACTATAGTTTGTATATAAAATAAAAAAGTTTTATAAAATTTAATTTCCCTGATCTTTTCATTTTGAGGCGAACTCAATTACCACAAATAAATCAAAATTTTCAGCTGTCTGATTTGTTTTGCAAACATAATCAACTTGAATAATTGGTTTTTTGGCGTTTGCAATCGTTGTTTTGATTATGTAAGGAAAAAAACGAAAAGAAAATTTGGAGCAATAATGAGTATCATAAAATATTTGGGTATTAATTAACTTTTTAAAAAAATTTAAACACAGCTACGTGATGAATTTTTCTCTACTTTTTTTCAAAATGATAAAATTGCATAATTTTAATCTAATCTAAATTTTAATAGTAAAAAATACATTTTTTCGTTGTCCAATAAAAACTCTACAAAGTAATTTTGAAAATATATTAATGTGATACAAAATTGTTATAACATTTGAGTGCAGTTGCAAGGATTTACAAAAGTAGGCCGCTTAAAAAATTTCCACTTTTGTCATTCTACAACTTTTTGTAAATTATTATTTGTGCATTAATATGATGAAAAAAATGAGTGAATTTATCGATCATTTTCTTTAATTTTTTTTGTGGGAGGTTTTTCTGTATTTTTAATTTTGTACCGTAAAGCTAAGAGCAAAATTTAAAAACAACCGCTTAAATTTTCGCTCACTGAATTTTAAATTGAGTTCAAAGCAACTAACCGCGATTGTCTGTTTTAAATAATGGCGCTTTCTAAATTATTTTATAAAACATTTGGTTAACATAAATTTGCAAAAAAAACGCTGTGCATCAGTTTATAGAAAAATGTTTTCAAACGGTTTGAATTTTCAAAAAATTTCTGGTTCCATCACCACTTTCTTTTTCAATTTTGAGGGAAATTCAATTACCACGAAAATCAAAAATTTCAGCTGTCTGGTTTGTTTTGCAAACATAATCAACTTGCATGATTGAATTGTAGGCGTTCGCTACCGTATTTTTAATCAGGCCAAATTCAAAGAACGACTGAAAACTATCTAAACAACAAAGCTTTGATTCACATTGGGAACCCGTTCCAAATCGGCAAGACCTTCAAAACAAAAAATATGAATAAAAACAATTAAATAACTATTTATACGTATGTATAACCTGTTTTACACGTTTACATCACCATTTTCCTCTGGTACCGCAGCTAATTGAGCTCCAGAGCTAACACTTCTTGAAGCTCCACCTGTGGAAACTGGAGCTGTTTGAGTCTTCAGAATTCCTCTAACTGACCACAAAATTACAAGTGCCTTAGCTAAGGGAAATGCATCCGGAAGCAATATTTTTGTCTGAAAAGCAATAAAAGATTTCAAATTCCAATATTCTTACCAAAGTTTCAACGAAAACAGCCCAATAGCCTTCAGCCCAATTGTTCCAACCAATTAGGAGCATTACATTTTGATACCACAGGGTTATTGAGGTAAAAATGAAGCATAAAATCGTCTGAAGGATAATTTTCGATTATTTTAACAAAATTCAATTTATATAACAAAATATAAGAAAACTGCTTTTGCGCCTATTTTCACATCATCGATACGTTTCAATTTTGAGCTTTGTTTCACTTTTTTTGAATATTATTAATTTGTGTAAAACAGGTGTAAGACCAACAAAATAGACATTGAAATTGTGTTATTATTGTAATTTTAGTAGAATTACGTAATTTTTTAAACGTGTTTTTATGGGAAAAATGTAAGTAAAATATGTACGATTATGATGTTATTCCGTTGTTTCATCTAGTTGGTAAATTCTTTTTTTTCGCGCTTTCTTCAATACCTCGAAGCAAAATCGAACTTAAAATTTCATGTGAAATTCACAAGTCTGAAAGATAATTTTTTGATAAATTTACCAAAATTTGAGAAATATCATTTTGCGCAAATTTTTACATCGTCCTTAAGTTTTAATGTTGGCATTTGTCTTGGGCTCGTTTTCAATGATCAGTGATATCATTACCTGCAACAAAAGATGAATTAATAATTACGTGTTTGTAAAAAAAATAACACGATTTCGAAAAAGCAAAATAAATAAAAAAAATTGAATATCGAAAATTCATGATGACAAATAAGTACACAAAATTAATTCAGTTCATTGTGATAAATATTTTAAAATTGGAAATCTTTGTAATAAAAAAAGGTAGAATGAATATCGTCGCTATGCATCAAAACTATTTCAACAAAAAAATTAAGCAATTTTTTCGGGGGTTCAAAAACTTTCAACAGTTCGGCGGTCTCCAGCTGTTACTTAACGTTTGTCTATTTTGGCTTATGTTTAAGAACATTTTCTGCACAATTTAAGGTTACAGTAAATGAAAGCACTTTTAAGTTAATAATAACATCTGTTTGCTTCTGAAATGAATGGTAATTGAAAACCATACAGGAATATCGTAAATTGATTGATTGAGTAGTTGGCTTTTTACAAGTGAGCAGATTGAAACATGTAATTCAATTTTTTGACGATTTTTGAAAATTAAATTTTCTTTTCAAAAGCCTATTTTCATATGTTGAGATACTTTACCTGTTTCAGCTTCAAAATAATAGAAAAAAACATGTGTTTGAGTTAGAATTGAAAAAATGGTAGATAAATAAAAATATAATCAATAGTTCATAATTTTGATTTGGCATTTAGAAAAAACCTAGCGACAAGATTATTAATCGATTCAAAGCGTTTTTCGCAAGTGAACTGATTGAAACGCATCAACAAGCTTGCAAAATACATTTTGTTTTTAAGCGATGTTTTTTACAGGCACGACTGAAAGGTAGACAACTTTTTTTCTTTTCCTAACAAAAATGAAAGATTTATTATATATAGAACTTCATTGGTAATTGAAAACCACTGACTGCAGTTTAACATTAGATTGGAACTTTGTTTCCCAAGTGAACCTATTGAAACATGTACTTCTATTTGTTTCTAAAAAACCCATTTTTAAAAAATGTTTTGATTTTTTTTACAAAAACTTTTTGGTTACATTAGTAACACAAAAGTGAATTTTTTTTTGAGAAAGTAAGTAGATATTGTTCACTTTGAAACGATTTACTACTGGTATTGGTGTGCGTAACACTGAACGAATTTCAACAACTCTTTTTGCTAACAAAATAAAACATGTGTTTGATTAAGAATTTGGCAATTCAAAAATATTCAATTATATATTTCTAAACGTTCTTCAACTTTATTTTTATTTCTGAAAATACAGTTGATAGAGGTTGATAGATAAAAATCAATAAACAGAAACGCCGTCCAACGATTTATTCAAAGAAGAACACTTGCATCATTATGAAAAAAAAGTTTCTGTTGCATAAATTGCGCTGAAGACTTAAGTTTTAAATAGTATGAAATTTATTAAAAGCTTTCATTTTCTTTTTTTTTAAAAAAGCGGGGAAGTGGCCTAATTCCAACCTGATTCCAGTAAAAAAGTAAAACTAAAAATTCAACGGACCCCAACGAAAAAAAGTTTGGTTAGCTAATGAAATGAAACGTGTATTTTATTTACAAGAATGTCGCTCTAAATAGTTCTAAATATGAACTTGTATTTATATAAACCAAAAGTTGAAAAAAGAAAGCATACTTGGTAAGCGAAAACTACAGTTGATTCATTAATAGGATGGCAATGTGTTTTGACAAGTGAGAAGAATGAAACATGTGATAGATTTTCTAAATTTTATTGAATTTTTAATCGACATTTATTTATTAACTTAGTTTTAAATTTTTTCTTAAATTAGTTTAGCAATAGTGAATATATTAGCAAAATTGGTGAAAAACTTTAAATCTTTTTAATGATCATTATGACGTTTAGGCCTTTGCACTAACGAACGAACGACAACAATTATCTTTTTCCAACAAAATGAAACATACAAATTTTTTTGTGATGCCGTTTCTCGTGAAACGGCATCACATCAAAAAATTTAAAACAAAAATTTATTGGTTGTCCAATTTTTCCTCTTACCTGAATAAGTAGAGCATTTGTCATCCGTTTATAAGCTATAGCTGTACTTGTACTGAAGGACTGAGAAGGCACTCTTTTGACGAAGATAAGAAAAATCACTGATAGAACATATTGAAAGCATTTCATCAAAAGAGACAAGAAAAAGGCGATCGTATTCAACTAAAACGAATTTTTGATTTATGCGAAGACCTCATTACCTGCCAAAACCAAGCTGCAGTCATGTAAACACCAAACGTATTTATAGGGACAAGAAAAACAAAAACGCATGTGTCAAGTAGCAAAAAGGATCCCATAAGCAGTTTGGAAGTTATGTCGAACCATTTCCTTCTGGAATTTTCTACTCACACACTCACACACCCACACACTCACACACCCACACACTCACACACCCACACACTCACACACCCACACACTCACACACCCACACACTCACACACTCACACACTCACACACTCACACACTCACACACTCACACACTCACACACTCACACACTCACACACTCACACACTCACACACTCACACACTCACACACTCACACACTCACACACTCACACACTCACACACTCACACACTCACACACCCACACACTCACACACTCACACACTCACACACTCACACACTCACACACTCACACACTCACACACTCACACACTCACACACTCACACACTCACACACTCACACACTCACACACTCACACACTCACACACTCACACACTCACACACTCACACACTCACACACTCACACACTCACACACTCACACACTCACACACTCACACACTCACACACTCACACACTCACACACTCACACACTCACACACTCACACACTCACACACTCACACACTCACACACTCACACACTCACACACTCACACACTCACACACTCACACACTCACACACTCACACACTCACACACTCACACACTCACACACTCACACACTCACACACTCACACACTCACACACTCACACACTCACACACTCACACACTCACACACTCACACACTCACACACTCACACACTCACACACTCACACACTCACACACTCACACACTCACACACTCACACACTCACACACTCACACACTCACACACTCACACACTCACACACTCACACACTCACACACTCACACACTCACACACTCACACACTCACACACTCACACACTCACACACTCACACACTCACACACTCACACACTCACACACTCACACACTCACACACTCACACACTCACACACTCACACACTCACACACTCACACACTCACACACTCACACACTCACACACTCACACACTCACACACTCACACACTCACACATTCACACACTCACACACTCACACACTCACACACTCACACACTCACACACTCACACACTCACACACTCACACACTCACACACTCACACACTCACACACTCACACACTCACACACTCACACACTCACACACTCACACACTCACACACTCACACACTCACACACTCACACACTCACACACTCACACACTCACACACTCACACACTCACACACTCACACACTCACACACTCACACACTCACACACTCACACACTCACACACTCACACACTCACACACTCACACACTCACACACTCACACACTCACACACTCACACACTCACACACTCACACACTCACACACTCACACACTCACACACTCACACACTCACTTACGAAATGAACACGTGTCCCCAATATACAGATGTGAGTAAAACGCCAATAAAGGACAATTCAGTAAAAAATTGAGTTGCCAGGTCGAAATATAGAAAAATCATAAATTCTTCCAGAAGCAACTAAAAATTCAAATTGTTACTAATAAACAAAATTCGGCAAAATTACCAATACTACAGAAGCCGCCCTAAGTAAACAAGTCAAAACATCGATTACACATTGTCCAATAACAAATCGATGGTAGTTGGTTACGGTAGTTTTTTGAATCGCTAGACGAATAATTATATAAAAATCAATAGCTATAGCAGTAATCGATACAATAACGAGATAGCCTTGAAAAATGTAAGGTGGAATCATCGTTTTCTTTAGTTTCAGGCGGAGGGGGTGTTTGAAACAGACAGGTGTTTTGCACAGGTTTTTAAAACAACGGATTTACATTCGATTACAAGAATTGGAAGTTATTACAGTTACTGCATGTCAATAAATTGAAATAGAAAATGAAACAGTAAACCGAACAAGTTTTTCAGAAATTTGCAGCTTTTTACATTACCATGGCGACGGGCCGGCCCGGGCTGCCCGCTATTCAAATTTTCTGTTTGTAACTTTTGCAAAGTATACAATGTACAAAATGTGTACGTGTGCTGTTCACTCGTGAAATTTTTTTTGATTTGTTAACTGCCAAACAACCCTGTTGAACCGAATTTTGACAGCAACACATTTCAAACCATGTATTTGAAACAGTTGTGTTATTCAAAATTTAAAATTTAGCTTTTACAATTTTTTTCAATTTTCACATGAAAACTCGTTTTATTAAAAATTCACCCATTTCAATCCTGTGCGTTCCAAAAAATGCACTTAAAGATTCAGAAAAACCCATCATTAATTTTGTTAAATCAAAATGCAAGATTGCGCAACGGTTTTACGAGGGTTTGAAATTAGATTGCCCACAATTTTTACTAGTGACAGCGAGTTATTCTCTTGATTGATTATTGTGACAAAAAACTGAAGTGGCAGCTTCTTCTTAAAGGTTTTTAAAACCCGAAGGTAGGCTCAGTTGTCTAAACCGCCTGGATATGACAAGGCTAAGGACAATTTTAAAAAAAATTCTGCCTTGTGATCAATCTTGTGAAGGTGGCAACTTCAGCATACAATTGCAAGGAAGCCAATTTCATCCATCTTGTTCTTGTGTGTTGTGACAAATCTCTCTGCTTCAAATATTTTTTTGTGAACAGCCATAGATGCAAAATTTCCTATTCAAATAAATTAGATGTCAAACTTGTTCCACAAAAAGCAAAATGAATAAAAAAGTGCGGATTCGAACCCCAAAACTTCATTTTGGCAGCCGAGACTCTTAAAGGGACAGTAAGACGGGTTTTACAAGTTTAGCTTATTTGCTTAAGTTCAAAGCGTAGATCAAGAAAACATAGCTATGTTTGGGCTGAAAATTCCTCGTTATCGAGATTTCGAAGCTCAAAGTGGTCAAAAATGGCGTTTGCAGACGACGGTCGTCTACACTTTCCGAGTGACTTAACGTTGTGGGCGCCCGGCGTTTACGCGGTCAAGACGCAGAGTTTTGGCGTTTTGCCAGGATTTTTCTTTGATTTTTTAGTTTTATTTTACTCTTTATTCTAGTTTTTTTGTATCGTTTCCGCATATATTTTGTTTTTAAACTTAATTACTAAAATATAGGTTAATTTTATTGACCCTTCAGTGTTTATTCCACCGTGAAAACTCCTATATTTGTATCGATACCGCCTCAGATTGGCAAAAATGGATTTTCTACTCATTTAGTCTTGTGTTTTTGTATTTTTCTTATTTATTCATGATTAAAACCATATTTACAGACGAGGATGACAAGAAATAAGGAGAAAGCGGCCGCCTGAGGGAGGGAGGGCGGCTGGCAAAGAAGAAGCAAAAGGAGGACGCAGATGGTGGCGACGGTGGCTCAGGCGGTTGGTTTATTTTTCTAATTATTTATTTTAGGCATGTAAAATGGCATAAACCCACTTGATGCGCTTCCCTTTAAAATGCGACGAAATTTTCGTATTTTTATTCATTTTTGTCGGACAAGAAGTGTAGTCACCGCCGACGGTTTGCGAAATTTTACGTTTTACATGTTTTTTTCTCTTTTTAGTAGGAGCATTTTCTGTCGAATTTGTTTCCTCTGAGTTCCTTTGTTAAATCTGAGGAGTGTGCTGTCCTAGGAGCAGGGCTGGTAAATTTAAGGGCCGGGCCGGGCCCTATTTTTAAGGAGAGGGCCGGCCCGGCCCTATCGTTTAACAAAGGGCCGGCCCGGCCCAGCCCGGGCCGGGCTCGGGCCGGGCCCAACTTTTCACCGAGCGGGCGGGCCCTGCCCGGCCCTTTGCCAGCCCTGCCTAGGAGACGGGTATTAGCCGAATCTTTGCGATTCCCTTCAAAATGCGCCAATTTTTTTTTTAAATGAGCTATGATTTCAGTACTTTTTAAGGCATATAGCGGGTATTCCCATCTAGTTTCCATAGCAAGTTTTTTGGAGTCATTTGGCAGGTTTTCTCAAAAATCTCTAATTAGTCCTTTAAAAAAATAGCAAAAGATGCCGCGGCCGGCGCGTTGGCGTTCCTAAATCCAGAACTGCGTCAAAAATTCCTGCGTTTCACGTGTATTTCCGTCATGGGAGCATTTCTACCTTTTGGTGATCCGCCGAGTCGCGTTGTTCTGGCTCGGGTACGTTTTCCTAGCGGAGGGAGGGCCCAGGAGCCAAAGTCGATTGCATGGGTTTGCTTTTTTTTATTATGTTTCTGTTACGTATGGTCAGCTGCATGGCTTGGCTTAAATCTATGCGCTTCTAAAAATTGCGAGAGAAAAGTCAATTTTTTAAACTTTCAACAAAAATAAAGCCTTTTCCTTTGGAGAAACGTTATTTTTCAGGACCTGGGCCGTCCATCGTCTGAACCACCGTCGCCGTCATCTGCAGCTGCACTTTATATATTTTTTTGTTTTATAATTGTAAATTTGTGCCATTTCGTGTACAATTGTATTTATTAGTGTTTTATTAATACATAAATCGTTTATATACTGAAATTCCCGCTCCAATCAATGATGTAGTAGTGATGTCAGGCCAGATTTGTGCAACAACGAAAAATGAAAGGCTGCTCTGCTGGAAGCAGGCAAAGTATATGCTCTATGAGTGTAAAATTGGCTATGAAAACAAAATTCTGCGTACTTATGTCCCGACGAATTCGCTGGAATAACAAAATACAAGAGGTACACCCCATTTTTTCGGGGACAACAGCGCAGAACGCTGACAACTAGCTTAAAATAGTAAAAAACTTGTTCACTCGATAAATTAATTCGTATTCATGTATAAAATGCGGTTAATAGAATGTAAATTGTCGAAATTACCCAGAAAATAGAGAAGTTTGCGCCATCGAAATGGCCGAGTTTGCCGCGGCGGCAGAGTCATACGCCTGCGACTCACACCCGTACAAAATCGTTCACTGCCCGGAACGCCCCCCGCCGCCCACCGTATGGAACAGGGCTGTAATAGTTGACCTCAAGGAAACCCGCCTTACTGTCCCTTTAACCACTGCGCCACCCACTTGCTCGCTTCTGTATACGCGTCGACCACTTTTGTAGTGGCAGGTGGCATGTGCGGTCGGATTTGCACAGACAAAAATGCGTCGTTTTCGGCAATGCGTGCCATTTAGCAAAAATCAAAGTGCCTATCATTATACCGATATGATTCCCTATCGAATGAAGTAGGCTCGTCTGGAATCTAAGGATTAGCCCTGGGATCCTTCCCGAGTAAGTTTGATTCTAATCTCCTATATCCACTAATTGACAGGAAAATTTGGTAAACATAAGAAATACGTTTCCGATAAAAATTTGGTAATTAGAGGTAAATTTTACCATATCCCACGTTTCTCTGAGATTTCTTTTTTCCACCGGACACATTTGTTTTGCAAGCAAATTAAACTGTCTGATAAAATTTTTAGCGGAAATGCTTCCTGCCGTCCTTAGAACATACAATCATCGGACAATTATAACAAATTACAGTTTTTAGCATAATAAACAATTCGTATGCTGTTTGAAAACGTAAAATTTGGTTAAGATTTAACTTCAGCAACAGAGTGTTTTTTTTTTTTTTTTTTACAAAGTTGGTAAGAACGGTTTTTCAAGGCAGTAGGTCGTACATTCGGTCTATTAAAGTCTGGTTTTTTCTCGATTCTCGGATTAATTACATACCTTTAGAACTTTTCACATCGGATCAGTCTGGATTAAAAAATCATCAGGCTAAAATTATGACCGTTACCAGTACCCGAATAAGGTACGGCGGTAGAGGAATAAGGAAGATAATAGTTTGAAACAGTGGGATCAGTAAAGTAAAATAAAAAGTGCTGTTGCTACGCTTATAAACAAAAAAAAACTGTTTTATTTATATTTCTTGACAAATGCACATTTACAATTTCAATTTTGATTACAGTTTAAATTGAGTTACCAATAAACTACCATTTGCAGGGGTTATACTATGCCGAGCATAGTATAAAACAGGTTTTTCTCAAGTTTAATACCCAATTTTTCAAAGTTTCAAGTAGATTAGAAAACCAATCATCGTATACTCTCCGCAGTTCGAATCTCTCCGCATTTTTTGTATATTTGGTATATCTGATGTAGGAGGTGCTGATTTAGGCGCATCATGTTTTAAAAAAATTTAGGACAGTGCAAAACTTCTTAAGACGCGATGTCTGAAAAAATCGACACCGGTCAATTTAGTCTTGGTCGTAAAAATTCAAAGTGGTTCGATCGGACTCATTTTTTGTGTATGAACTATCTAGGACCCTCTAACATGAAAAATGACTGTGAAAACCAATTATCGATTTTTGGGTCGGGATACTGTAATTAGCCCCCGGGGTACTGTAACAACCTTCAAAATTGAGAAAACCTAAGATGTTAGGTATGCAATCGATTGAAAATTGTACGTTGACAACGATTGTAATTGAACAAAACCTTGATTTGCTAACTTTTAAAAACGTTATGGCCCAAAACGTGATTGAAAAACCACAAAATTAAACTTTTCTTCCGCGAATCAAAAAAGGGTATTGCGGTTTTTTGATATGTTGTTAAACTATGTTTGAAGTACACAATATATTTTTTCCGTAATTTTAATCGATTCCGAACTTATCGAAAAACCCCAAAGAAGCGAGCGCGCCTCCCAATGCGGCGCCCTTCCGCGGACCCACTGTCGGTGATTTCCGCACCTGACGTCGCACAGGGAGTCAAAACGTTACACAAAGTTGTATTAGCTATGTTAATGTGTTTGAAACACTTTTTTCAACGAAATACATTTTTAACAAATAATTATCTATTAAAAATACAAAACTAACGATTGAAGGTACAAAAAACACCTTTTCAAAACTTTTATGAAGAGAATACGATTCTGCTTTCTTTTCCATCTGAAAAGTTATTTTTATAGATTTTTAGCCTTCAAAACCAATTTTAGACAGAATTTTCCGTTAAAACGCGCGTCTTGTCGTCTGAAACATCGAAATAGCGGCTGTCGCATTTCACTGATTCAACGCGGGCGGCGGCTCTGCCAGCCGCTTTCTCGTGAGAAAGCGCGCGTTTTAACGAAAAAAAAAACGGTCACACATCTGAGAAAACGGTCACATAATTAGAAAAGTTTTTTCAAAGTAAAAAATGAGTTTCGTTTACTTAAAAAATAATTCAAGTTTTAGGTTTTTTTTAGTATCTCAGAAATATGATTTGACGAAATATGATTTTACGAAAGAAAATCAATAGAATAATTCCTGGCGAATTAATAAATTGTGTCTCCATTGAACAAATAAGGATTAAATAACAAATTACTTTTCATGACAAATGTTTCATTAATAATACAACTTGTATTAAAGATAAAATAAAAACAACCATTCGCAGGATATGGACATCGTAAAAAACAATTTTCAAGTTTAATTCAAAAGCTTTCCTAGGTTTCAAGTGGATTTAAACCTGATTCTAATCACTCATGCTCACTTATTGACCGCAACATTTGGCGTAAATAGGAAAAAAAGTTTCCGAGAAATATTTGATAATTAGTCGTGATTTTTCATCTGAAAGGCAAATAGTTACTAATTTTACCTATAAATATCTGACTTTGCTCATTGCTAAGAATTTGCAATATTTCTTTGCTATTGAAGTCAATTAGAAAAAAGTGGGTCAAATTCAGTAACGTCGCTAGTAAAAGTGAAAAAAGCTGTCTTTCAAAAACAGAAATCGTTTTTTTCACATTTGCAAAAAGCACGTGCCGTTCTGTACGAGCTTCTTTTTCTTATCTTACCATATCCCACGTTCGCCTGATATTTACCTTTAAATATTTAATTTTCACCTTACTGATTTGTTTTGCAAACAAATTAAACTGTCTGATTACCTGAAATAAATTATTTCCATCAGTTCATTGGAGCAAACAAAATGAAACACAAATTAATTAGAATTGTAATTGGCATGGCACCATTAAAAACGCTCAGTTCATGTTTTGAAAACCGTTGAGTTGAAACATTTGGATCATCTAACTCCGAGCCACATTTTCAACAAATAATTTGCAATCCGTTATGAATCGCAAATTTATTGAAAATGCTGAAACTGAATTTCAATGAAACGGAAAAAAATGGAAAACAATGTTAGCGCCTTTTCTATCAGAGTTTGCATTTTTCTCAAAATTTACAATCAGATCAGTGTCAGCTGACGAATCCAATAAAAATCCAAAATGCATCATGCATAACAACGGGTTGAAACATGGAATTTCACTAATTCAAAAATCATTATACTTTTCTTTTAGCGCGCAATTTTTCTTCAGAATGTATGAAAATTTCACAATAATTCACTGTTTTATTTTATTTTTTTGTTTGCATTCTGAGCTGTCCACTAAAACACAATTGTCTTCATTGTGAAGTGATTTCAAAGAAACACCGGACAAATTGCGTTACAGGCCTAAGCCTAAATTGTTCAGTTTTCGGACCGAGGTCGCGAAAACTGAGCATAATTCGAATAAAGACATTGAAAATTGCCTAGTAAGCAGAAAAATGTCACTAACCACATTACTGACTAAACGTCATACCATTTTCACAAAACATTCAGTCGAGAATCAAAATAAAAACCATAAAAGTTATGAGGAAAAGAATTCCGGATTTCCCGTTTAGACTAGAAGAATTATTTCAACATTGCTCCTCTTTTGGTGTTATTTTTGGCTCTACATGAAAAAAAATCAAGCAAGAACTAACAGCGGTACATTATTGCTACTGAGCTTGATATCTTAAACCAATCAAATGAAACATTTTCCCCCATTAATACTTGGATTTATATTTTATGTAACATTTATTAGTCTAATGTGCAAAATGACAAGATCTTATGTATATAACAACAATTCGACCATTCTAACGGATCTACTGTTCTGCGTCTCTCAGCGAGAGATTCTTGCGTAGCGATGTACCAAGCCGAGCTCGTCGCAATTTATTGAAGTTAATAGCTGTGATTTTATTGACAGGTAAAAACTCTCTGATGTACCCTTTTTTTAATTTATTTAATAATTTTACTTTACTGAATTTAATCAAAATACAGAAAAAATAGAAATTCTTCAAACAAAAAACAAAATAAACACTCAATTTAATCAGTAGTGTCTAACTGAAATGGGAATATTACAAAATTAACGAAATTAGAACACTCGAGGGTTTTCAATTTTTGACTCTCTGCGTAATGAAAATGGTAACGACCAAAAAGATAGTTTAAAAATCTATCACAAAATCAAATTGACCTTTTTGGTCAATTTTTCAAAGGAAAACTAAAAAAATCCTTTTTTGCAAAATTAAAGAAGAAGACTTGGAAAAGATTGATGTCTTATTCATCGTCGTTGAATGAGATCAAGATGTGGAACATTTCAAATGAAACATTTGCCAAAATTTAAAATTGAAATTATTTTTCTAAGTAACTTTTATTAAATCACAAAATTACTAACTACATCACAAAATGACATAATTACATATTCGTCACAACAATATCAGCATTTGCTGTTCCTGCGCCAACCGATCTACTGTTCTGATGCCCGGAACTTGCACTTTTCGAAGCCCAAACCGTTCCCACTGGCATCGGTTTCGGCCTCAAAATGCCCCTAACCGACCACCAAATGACAATTGCCTTTGAGAGAGGAAAGGCGTCCGGCAGCACGGCGCTGGTCTGAAATTTGAAGAGAAAATTTATAATTTTTAAGCTAATTACCATAATTTCCTGAATCATCTTCCAAATACCTCCGGACGAGTAGTACCATTCAAGGTTTATCATAATCACATTTGTCCAGAGAAGCAGAGTAGTGAAGGTGAAACAAAGGAGTGTCTTAATTGGAAGATAATTAGGGATAATTAACAATTAAGAAAAACCGGCTTGCTAAAAACTTAGTAATTGATTGGTTTAGGGGTAGGAGCGCAGCTTTTTCTTAGTTAATTAGCTGTAATTAAGACAAAAATTTTACTAAACCGTTTGATAATTAGGGGATAATTAACATTTTATAAAAAGACCGCTAATTAAAAGTCAGTAATTGATTGGTTTGGAGGAAATTATGTAATTTTTTTAAATAATTGATGTTAATTACTGCAATTCAAACACAAAAAAAATTCTGTTTTAATTAATTAGGGTTAATTATTTATGGTAATTATGGATTCAGCAGATTTTATTACGCAGTGTCTTGTTAAACTATACCACACGCAAAAAAAGTCGTTAGCTGACAATTAAGGGCAATTTGCAATTAAAAAAACCCTTACTAAAACATCAGTAATTAGAGGTAACAATCGGATCATCCTAAGTTTCGTAATGTTTTCCTAATTTATGTAAATTAGTAGGATTTTTAACAATGTCATTAAAAAAGGTTCAATTAGTATTAATTAGTCATGATAATTAGGTAAAAGCTGTTTTAATTGCGCAAGTGAAGGAGGTCGCAAAAAGTTGACAATGGCGTTTTTAAATTATAGCTAATTTGAAATTTCGAAAAAAATAGAAGATTAAGACAGGACAGTTAAGAAAAATTACGAAAAATGTTTGTAACGTTTAGACCAGAATTTTGCGAAAAATGGGCTAATTAAGCCTTTAATTACTAATTGGGCTTTATTTATTTAAAATAAAAACCCAAACCCACTAATTGACCCAAAAAAATTAATTGGAAAAAATGAAGAAACACCTGAAAGGTTTCATAATTTGGGGTATTTTTTCAATTACATGGTCTAATTATTACAAATTAACTTTTATTAGCTTTCACCTGAAAGGCTGAGAATTACTTTATTTTTCAACATTTCCTTAGCAATTTATCACATACTTACAATGCCTTGTAAACGATGACGAACAATTTAAGCAAGTTATTATCACTAATTGTTAATTGCTGTAATTACACCGTGTCAACTACGGGCAAGTGACGCGTGAGGTGCCAAAAAATAAAATAATTACCTGAATAAGAAGTGCGTTTGTCATTCTTTTGTAAGCTTTAGCAGTCGCTGGACTGAAAATTTCCCTCGGTGCTCGTTTCACAAGCATTAAAAAGAGAAATGAAAGAATGTACTGAAGACCTTTCAACACAAAAGAACCATAAAAAGCGACTTCCACAAGCTAAATAAATGAATTTTTGAGTTGCTAGAATGCTTTACTTTCAAATACAACTCCAAACCCATGATTTGAGCAAAGATATTCATTTGAGCTATAACTGCAAAGAACATTACGTCGATTATTAGATATACACCAAAGATCAGCTTTGCTGTACGATCGAACCACTTCTTTCTGAAGAGAAATATAAAAAGGCTTCAATGTGAACCATACATCGAAATTTGTTATCAATACTTTACATTCCAGCTTTTAGCGAAACATTGGGATAATCCTAATTAATACAAAATTTTTAACGAGTGCGAATAAAAATGGGAACGGTCCAAACCGAGCACCGGCTTTTCGCGGTGAGTCCTACATCGTTCTGTTTAGAATTTCATGCCCTAAAAAAATTTTAACGATTTGTTGCATTGAAACGCGACGAATTGCGCAGAGCGAATGACTACCCTTCCGAGACGCGTTTCATAGGCTCTCGCTGTGAGACCCAGACGACGAGAGCGTCAAGCAGCCGCAGCTTCGGTCTCTAAAGACAACATTTTTATCTTTGGTTAAAATTGGTTTTGACCCTAAAATTAAACAAAAATGCATTTCAGACTAGAAAAAAACGGAGCAAATTTTTGAAGTCTCAAACTTGGTGTAAATGTCATTTTTGTAATTTTCACTGCTGATTTAGTTGTTTATTCAGAAAATGTAGTATATAAAAATTATTTTCGGCTGAATGTGTGTTTAAAACACACTAACAACAAAACCATTTGTTGGAACGTTTTAAGTACAAACATTGAGTTGGGTGCCAAAAAGAGCAACAGTGGTCCTGCGGAAGAGCGCCACATATGGCGGCGCGCGTGTTTCAATGCGTCTTTTCGAAAAGTTTGGGTTCTGCAAATATTCTGGAAAAATGTATTTTGTACTAAAAAGTAAGCGTAACAACATATCAAACAACTGCGACACACTTTTTCGATTCGCGAAAGAAATGTTAAATTTTGTGGTTTTTTAAGCACGTTTTGGTTCATAAATTTTTTCAGACCTGGGAAATCATATTTCATCCTAATTACATTCTTTGTCAGCGTAACTTTTGCAATCGATTTCATACCTAACATCTTAGTTTTTCTCATTTTTGAGAGTAGTTACAGTAACACGATGGCCGATTATAGTACTGCGACCCAAAAATCGACAATCAATTTTTTACTTTGTTTTGCATGTACAACGGTCCTGGATAGTATTTACACAAAGTTTGAGCTTGATTGGACCACTTTGAAATTTTATGACCAAGGCATTTCGAGTCTCTCAGCCATCGTGTCTTAAATTACTTATGAACCTGTGTTTTTTACACTTTTTAAATTAATTTTAAGTTAAACTATTTAAAAATTGGCCAAGAGCCATGCCTGTTCAACAACCGACCATTGTATTTTAGCGTTATGAAAAAACGTTCGCTGGATCCTGTAGGGATAAATTATTTTCGGTTTTAAAATTAATCTATTTCTAAAAGTACATTAATTTAATTAAAAGAAAAATGTAAAAGCCCCCTGATGATCTCTTTAATTATGGCTTCATAAGATTCATAATACGTTTTTGAACGTTTGAGATCAATGACGACTTTGTTGAAGATCGAAATTTGTAGAGCACTCGTACGCTTCATACTGGCGCGAACAAAAATAAGACGATGGTTTGCTCAGAAGTATAGAAGAAGTGAATATGTATTGTCTGTTTCCAAGGGACTGTCTTCTACTTTCGGGCGATCTTGAAAAATAACATGTATTTAACCAAAAAGGGTGTAAAACATTGAAGCGAACAGAAACAAAAAAAAAGCGAAAGAGCACTGTAAAAGCGGAGTGCGCAGACAATTAAGTAAGATCGTTGCGGGACCAAAGGTACCTAGTCGTTTAAAATTTGTGAAAATCCATGCCCATTCGTTGGACATGGAGTATATACAAAAGTATTTTTTTTAATTGAAGTGACATATCTGTTCCGGTAGTAATTTCTATATTCTAAAACTTTAACATTAAAGACATGCAACAGTTTTTGATAACATAAAAAGTAAAAAATCTCACTTAGTAGTGTTAAATTGGACGAAAAATTGAGTAAAAATGGCCAAATGCATACAGTTTTTTCCTACAAGTTACTACAAACCAATTTGTACGGAGAAATATTTTTTCAAAGTTATCTTTAACAAAATATTGTCAATTCTATGTTTTAAACTGATGTTGTAGGTTTCAAAGTGATGGGTAATTAATTCGACCACCTTATCCTTTCTCTAACTAATTTTAAATATTTTGCTAAAATGTACACCAAATAGCTTGAAATGTTCATCTTTTTTAGAGCTTTAGGCTAACTTTAGAAGCCATCAGCTTTCAACCAAATCCATGATAATTCTTGAAAATATGGCAAGACCATTCTCTAACTTTTAATTCTATTTATATTTCTTTATTTATATTTTTTCCAGCAGTCTTTAGGTTTTAAGCAACTTACGATATAAAAACATGTGCCCAATAAACAGAAGTCAGAAAAACACCCAGAAGAGACAATTCTATAAACAAATCCGAAGAAAACCCAAGCCAAATGTGAAAATAAGGGTTATCAAAGTACACCTAAAAGCGTTATGTAGGTTTTTCAATACAAACCTAAATTATGTTAGCGTCTAATAAAACTTACAGACATAATCGAAGCCACTTTAATTAAACAAGTGCATATATCAATTGCACTTTGAGCCAAAATGAATCGATGGTAATTAGTAATGGTAGTTTTGCGTTTCACAAGACGAACAATTATATAGGAATAAATTGCAATTGCGGAAATTGACACGATGTAAAAGTAAGCTTTGAGAAAATATACATAAAGTGGTAGTTGCATTGGAGCAAAGTTTCACTGATTTTGGGGGCGGGGGTTTTCGACTGCTGAAAGTGATTGAATTAATGCTTCAAATTGGAAAAAACAACAGCTGAAACTTTGAAATGAAGTGGCTAATGTTCATTTATTAAAAAACAGGCTGAGACAGCAGATTGAACTTTTGAAAGGGAAAAAAAGCTCATAAATCGTGTTCGAAGAAACGATAAATCAGAGACTTTTATGGATACATTTATAAGTTCATTTTGTTCTATTGAAAGTTCAGTTTTCCTGATTTTCATGGTGAATTAACCATGAACAGGACAATTATTGAAGTAGTAATTGTAAAATGAAGCAGTTAAAGAATGACAAAACATATGCAAAATTTAGTGCGGAAAATATGAAAATATGTCAACGGAAATTAAGTCGTTTTTTAAACAAAAAAAAATATTAGTAATAAAATCGAAAAAAATCACACCCGAAAACCACACCTAAAACTCAGAGCAAAAGTTACGAAAAAAATTGTTTTTGTATATTTTACAATCAAAATTGCACAAGAAATCTATTTTAAAACAATTTCAAAATGAGAAATTTGTGTATTTTTGGGTGCCGACGCGATAAAACGATTAAAAAAAATGTTTCAAATTATACTTCTCGCCAATCCTACTTCGTCCGAAAAATGGCCACCCTTTTGTAGCTGTCTATTTTTATGTAATAATGGGAAATGTGAATTTCAAAATCGGGATAATTTTCAAAAATCATTGAAGTAGGGTTGGCGGCCATATATTTTGATTCGCTTTTACCATCGAACATCCAATGCACCCAAAAATCTTATACATGTTTAAATTTCCACTTCTTTTTTATTTGATTTTCAAACAAGATCAAGGGTGGCTACGGCCGGGCCGGGCCGGCCCGCTCTACAAAAATTCAAGGCCCGGCCCGCGGCCCGAGGTCAAAATTTCCAAAAGTTGAAAAAAAAGTTTTTTTTTACGATTTATGTGCAGGAATTACGTTCCTAATGTATAAAGCAACTATGGTAAAAAAGTTTTGCCGGCGAGGGATCGAACTGGGACAACTTCGGATTACCAGTCCGACCTCTTAGCCACTCGGCCATGAAAATTTCATGAAATTTATGTAGGGTAGTTTGAATCCTCTATAACACAGTATGTTTTGCACAATTAGAACTATGTTTTGCAACAAACAGAACTTAAAAAAATTACTTTGAAAAGAGTTACATTTAAAAAAAGATTTTCAAAAAAAGTGGGGCCGGCCTTATGATCAGCCACCCTTGAACAAGATTAATGCTTGGAAACTAATTGTCGTTTGGGTTCAAAAAAGCAAAAAAAAAAGTCAGTTTTGAACAATCAGTGTACCCATTATCCTGGAGACCGAGAACAATTGAGAAAATTTTTTTTCACAAAATTTAAAAATGTTTTTCCTTTAACCAAAAGACACACATTTTTTGAGTCAAGGAAAAACCCTAAAGTTTGGCTAATAATGAATTTTCAGATGAAATAAAATAAAGTTTTAACTTAATTGAATTAGAATTAAAATTGAATAATATAAATATTTTACAAAAGGTGACTGTTTCATTCTAAAGGCTTCACTTAGTGTAGCCAACCCGTTGTTGTTGAAACAGCTGCTCTTCCGAATTTTCCACCAACCTTTTTTTAGCGAAAAAAAAACGGATTCTTTTTTTTTAAAGTTTTGTGTAACTGATTGATGTTTCATTACAATAACATTATTAATTGTCGCGGAATTGAAAATCCTCCTGAGAAGCAAAATTTGATTAAAAAAAAGAACTTAAAAATGTTTAAATAAATCGAAATCCGTGATATTACTCTTTTTATTGAAATTTTCCGTCCACGTGGGAGCAAATTTTACAAGATTTCCGGTAATTTAAGACATTTTATAAAATTAAACGATTTCCTAACTTTTGTTTTTCTCGCATACGCCCCCGACGAAAGCTTATAAATAATCAAACTCACTGCTGATTTCAATGATTTGCAAAACGAATTAATGCTTATAAACAATTCAAAGTCATTTGATTTTCTCAAAAACAAATCAAAGATCTTTGGAAGATAGAGAATTTTTGTTTCAATGAAAATCGAAATTTGGCCACGTTGGAAGGTTTCATTAAAAAATGCAATAATTTTGCGCATAAACAGCAATTTGAATCATTCAAAAGTCCATAAAAATAAAAACCCAGCGGAAGAAAAACTTTTCCGTCTGAAAAACTCGTATCTTAATTTTTTTTTGTAAGTCACTTAAAATTTAGTAAGTAATTATATTAAATTTGTTGTTCAAAAGATTTTTAAACGATTTTTAGAACGTGCAAAACTATTGGAATTTGGTCGTTTTCACATAACAGCCAAAATGAAACATTCAAAAAACTTATTAACGCATGATTTTCTCAAATCGACCACTGGGAACGGTTCAATGGTTCAGAATAGGCCTCTTGCAAACTCTACACGGAATTAATAAAAGTGCAACTTATAATCGAACATTTTCACATAGGAATGCGATCGTTGCAACAAAAAAACTTCGTTATTCACAAGGGAAAAAAGGAAGTTTTGCAAGTTTGTTTTTTGAACGGGAACCGAATAATTGTTTGTGTTACATTTATGACTCAGGAAAAAAATTAATTTAGAGCAAAAATCATAATTGAAAGAGTTTTCACAAAAAAATAACAAAAATTTGATCAAAATGCTAAAGAAAAAGGTGTACCAATGCTGTTTCTCTCTCTTCTATGTTTATTCACTTCAATGTATTGTAACGACATTTATTTTTTAAAAATGCTAAATTTAAATTGTGATTTTAAAGTATTTTTTGTTGCAAATATTCTGGGCTGGTTCTATTTTCAAATTTCAATAAAAGCGAAATTCAGCTTACGGCTTTGCGTTCATTCACTTACTTCAACTTTTTTAATTTGGTGAAACATTATGCTTGTGAAATGTGAAATATGAAATGTGAAATATGCTTGTTATTATTTTTAAATTTACAATAAATAACTAATTTTCATTTTAGATTGTTCTAATAACTAAATTTTTTTACATATTTGCTAGGACCTCGGACAAACCGATAAACGGGCAAAGTCCTTTTATTTGCCGACAAAGTAAAACACTCGAATGTCATTTTTTTTTATCCGATCGAAACTTTTTCACATTCAATTATTATATTAGTCCTTTTTTTTAGATAACTAGCTGACATTTATATTTTTGCTTAATTCGTATAAAGAAGTTGTAAATCCATTTTACAAAAATATATGATAGTGGGTGCCAAAATTGTTATATCTTTTCACTTTTAGAACGAAGAAATTATCGATCAAGGTACTAAATGAAATTTGGCTTCTTGCATTGGCTGAGTATTTGATGTTAATTATTGAACAATGAAAACTCACCAAAACATAGTGGGGAGGTTCACGTAATCCTCATTTCTAAATTATTCCAACGACTATTCGGTAGATAGGCAGGGTCTAAAAATCAATTTTTTCAATTTCGCTATAACGATATTAAAATTTTAAAAAAATAGAAAAAAAATACATGGTGTAAATTAAAAATAGGAAGAAATGCAAAATAGCGTTTTCACTGAAACAAGCTTTGCAGAAAGAAAAAGTCGAACACTGCTTTCGAAGGCTCGTTCTGCAACAAAGCGACAACCTAAAAAAAGCTAAATTTTTTTATTTCCTGTGTTATCCGCTTTTTTTGCGCACCATTTAAATTAATGCTTTTATAACAACTCGCATGTTTCTTTTTTAATCCTTGATAAGGATTGGTTATTCAGTTTTCGACAGCCCAAAGTTTTCTAATTGGTTGAAACACAACAATGTCTTTACATTTGTTTCAAAAATGTTTTGATGATTGGATAGGATTTTTTGTCTTTTCAAAAATTTTGTTTTCACTGTTTTAAGTATGACAATCAACATTTGAAAATAAACTTTTTTAGTGAGCAAGTGGTTTAACACTTAAATTTTAACTATTTAGTCACATTTGTGCACGATATTTCAAAAAAAAAAATCAAACTCAAAAAAGTTACTATTCGGTGAAATAATAAATTGACTTTTCGCCAAATTTCCTGCGCTCAATGATGAAATTGTTCAAAGCACTAATGCCCAGCCTCCAGTTTTACTATAACAACAACATAAAATTTAGTGAAGATTGTTTTTAAACAGCACAATTTCGGTCTTACAGCGAAAAATGTTATTCTCTTTAGAATGTCACTTCTCATAATAAACCCATTTTGCAATATACCAGTTGACATTTCTATGCGCTATGTTAAAACAAGCAAAAAAACCAAAACTTTGCAGGTTGCACAAAATTCTCATCGAAGTTATTGTTCCAACAACAATTCGAATTGAATTTGAATTTAGACAGGCAGGGCCTCAAAAGGAAATTTCGCTATTTCAGCATAACGGTTTTAAAAGTTAAAAAATTTTAAAATTTAAAAAAAATGGAGCAATAACGTATGAAAATGGGTATACATGCAAAATTGCCGCTTTTTTATAGGAGAATTTCGAACACTGCTTTCCAATGCTCGTTCTGCGATAAAAATAAACAGTTTCACCAAAAAGACAAGAATTTGGCCAAAAACCTTTAAAAAAAAAGGTATGTAATTTAAATGAATTTAAAAAAAACAATTTTCGAAACATTTTGTAGGATTGCGAATCGAAAGACAATCGAGAGATAGAGACGGCCTCAGAACAGAATTTTGTCACTTGTTTTTCTAAGTTCGCAAATCTTTTTTTTTCAATATGGAGTCTTATGTGATTTTTTCCCAAAGTTGTGATTGCAGCTTTTACAAATGTTCAAACTTCAATAAAAACGGAATTCTGTTAATGGCTTTGCGCCCATTCACTAACCGCGACAATAAAAGTTTTTTTTAAAAATGTACAATTGAAAAGCGAATTTTCACTTTCATTTGTTCTAATAACAAAACTTCTAATCAAAACCTGGGTCACACTGCTAAACCTTCGAAATTTCTTGTTTTGCCGACGAAATAAAACACTCGAACGTCATTATTTTTCAATCCGATGGAAACTCATTTGTACTGAAGAATTATATAAGTGTTTTAAAGAACATTTTGCGGAAAAGTTTTCCAACAAAAAAATAATAGTGGACGGAAAAAATATATCAAAATAACTTTATCATTTCACTATGATTGCTGATTATAAGCACTAAATGCAATTTGGCTTCTTGTATTAGCTGAGTATTATATGTTAATTTTTAAACAATAAAAACTCACCAAACATAAGAAAGAGGTTCACGTAATCCAATCGTTAGATATGCAGAGACTAAAAAACATATTTCACAATTTCAGTATAACGATTTTAAAATTTTGTTTAAAAAGCAATTAGCAGGGTGAAATTTATAAAATTGGCGGCAAATGAAAAATTACCGCTTTTCTTAAGGAAAAATTCAAACACTGCTTTCAGAGGCTCGTTCTGCGAAAAACGCGATAACCTAAAAACGCTTTTTTCCTTTCTGTTGGCTGTGTTCTCCCTTTTTTCGTTCGCACCTTTTCATTTAATGATTGCTCTAACAAATCCCATGTTCTCATTTTGCTTTTTCTATTTTCACGTACAAGAATTGTTTTAGACCATACTTGACCTTGAACATTCATACATAGTCAGTCTGCAAGTTCTCAAATCAATATTTTTAAATATGGATTTAGGTATAGACCATTTCCAATAAAGAGTCGGCGACTTTCCACTGACCTTGATTTCCACTCGTATTTAACCAGTGACGATTTGAAACATTGAAGTGAATCGAACTTTAACAAGCGAAACAGCACAGTAAAAGAGGAGTGCGCAGACAATTAAGAAATCGCGGCGGGACCAAATTACCTAGTCCTTTAAAAAATCTCGTTTTCCTTGACTCTTTTTTGGAAACGCACTATAGTCTATTGTAATTTTTTCAAAGTTGTCATATTGCAGTTTTTACAAATTTTACAACATTACCTCGGACCCACTGCTGAACCTTCGAAATCCCTTGATTTGGCAACGTAATAAAACACTCGAATGTCATTGTTTTTTATCCGTTGATAATTCAATCACATTCAAGTATTATTTCTTTAGGTCGTTTTTTTTAGATAATTTCGCCGAAAAATTAATTTTTGCCTAATTCAGACGAAAAAGTTTTTAAATCTATTTTACAAAAAATAACTGATAGTGGGCATCGAAGCAGCTTCATCTTTTCAGTCTTAAAACGTAAAGTGGATGATTGCTGAAGCCCCTAAATGCAATTTGGCTTCTTACATGGCTGAGTATTGTATGTTAATTATTGAACAATAAAAACTCACCGAAACATAAGAACTTTGGCAGATCCTCCAACCTCCAAATCCACGTTGCCGGAATTTGTTCATTAACTCTTCGCTCGGTAGACAGGCAGAGACTTAAAATCAAAAAGTTTTCACAAATACAGTAAAACGATATTACAATTTGAAAAAAAACGACAAGTTCAAAATTGACGTTTTTCTTAGAGAAAAAAGCTTCGGAGAAAAATTTCGAATACTGCTTTCGAACTTCTGAAACAACGCGATAACCTAAAAACGCTTTTTTTCTTCCTGTGGCTGTGTTCTCCGCGCCTTTTCTTTTAATGACTGCTCTCACAATTCCCATGTTCTCATTTTGCTTCTTCTTTTTTTCACATGCAAGAATTGTTTTAGACCATACAAGTTTTCATTTTTCATTCCTCGGTCCTCTAAACAAACAGGGTGTTATAGCCATTTGTGATGTTTATTTACTTGAGGACTGGTTGATGCCTTTTAGTACACTTTAAGGTCCCGTGTTAGTCAGTTTTCAACGTTAAACATGGGATTCATTTAAAATTTACACTTAATTTCAAATAATATGGCAAACATCGGTTCTAGCAAATGCCAGGAAGTTCAAAACCTGAAGCTAATGTTTTGAAACACTTGAAAGATTTAATTAAAAATGAAAATTTGTGTCTGCCAAAAATGGTTTATATGTTTTTGTAACCCATCGATACTTTGCTTTGTTCTTATAAACTATTTATTTCAATGCTAGGAAGAACTCTCTAGATGATTTCTTCCTAGTATTGAAATAAATAGTTTATAAGAAAAAAGCAAAGTATGGATTGAAATCTTGTATCGATCCATAAAAAATTCACCCAATCGCTGGTGAATTTTTTATGGATCGGTACAAGATTTCAATCGATTTTGTTTTACGAAGGACCATTTGTACGTTGAAAAATTAGTCAAATACTGAGCTTTTCGTCGGAAACGGACTAAAGACAAAGCGGGACCAAATGTACCTAGTCCTTTAAAAAATCCCGTTTTCCTTGACTCTTTTTTGGAAACGCACTATACTCACATTCACAAAATCCTTCACATATATTTCTTTCAACATTTTCCATTTAATTTCATGACCCCAGTAAATGCCAAGAAGCTCAAAAACTGAAGGCAACGTTTTGAAACACTAGAAAGATTTATTCAAAAATGAAAATTTGTATCTGCAAAAATGGTTGATTAGTACAATCGCGGTTTTTGTAACGCATTTCTCCCTAGATGATTCCTCCCTAGCATTGAATAAAAACAAAATGATAAGAAAAAAAAGCAAAGTATCGATTGAAATGTTTGTATTGATCGATAAAAAATTCAAACAATCGCTGTTGTACCATTTGTACCTTGAAAAAATTAGTCAAATCTTGATCTTTTCGTCATAAACAGAGTACAAAATTTTAAGAAAAAAAACGAGATATAACCTTAAAACGCTGCGTAAAACCCATAATTTCCCTTTCTGATAAAAGATTTAGAAAAATTTTAAAATTTGCTTTCGGTTGTTCAATCTGCTACCTCCAAAAAACGCGAAAAAAATGCGTGTTTTCTCGCGAACGAGTTTTTTTTTTGGAACCGTGTACTTTTATTAACCTTTAACAACTACATTTCACTATCACTTTTCACGTGTTTTGCTTAATGCCGGCTTTTTTTTTAAATTTTCTTGTCCACTTTTTACACCGACCATACTAGTTTTTTTAAACATTCAAACTAGCAGACTTTTTCAGCAATTTGCACTGCTTATTTACTCAGGGACTTTTTATTGTTAAAAAAACCGTGTTATTAAATTTAGTCTCTTTTCTGAGAGAAAAAATACATTTACTTAGATATTATATTCGGTTGAATTCATTCACGTTCTTAGCGGATTAACAAGTGCATACAAGGGAAAGATAATGTTTTGAAACAATCGAATGGGTCACAACATTAAAAAAAAACAAAAAAAAAATCATTTTCAGATAAAAGTTTTTCTGCGCGTGTTTTTAATCCACTATATAAGTTTTTTATCGTTTTTTATCGTATGTAAGTGACTGTAATTTTAAAATCATTGTATTTTTTTCTAGCGTTTCAAAAATTCTTCATCAATTCGGATTTTTTCGTAATATTTTTTCCGAATCGAGATCTATAAAAAGTATTTCCTAGCTTTTCTCCAAAAGTGCCAATAATTACCTCACAAAAGACAGTTTAGTGTATATGCGTGTAGTCGACCATTAAAACTATATTTAAAGTTGGGAAAATGCTTTTACAAATTTTCAATATATTTTTGTGGTCGTTTATCAAAAAGTTTTCATCGATTGATAATATTGTTTGTCCGAGTGTCACCCATAATTTTCAATAAATCATTCATTTTTTTGTTTCGTGAAACGTTAAGTTGTCGTCAAGTTTAGTTTTACTGAATTTTTCAGTTTTGATAACAAGTTAATTGAGAAGATAATTCTTGGTCAAATTTATAGTGCGTTTCCAAAAAAAAAGTCAAAGAAAAGAGGATTTTCCTAAAGGACAGGTACATTTGGTCCTGCCACGATTGTTTAATTGTCTGCGCACTCCGTTATTACAGTGATATTTCGCTTATTGTATTTTTATTCATTTCAATGTTGCAAACCGTAAATGGAAATATACGAGTCGCTGAAAAGTCGGCAACCTTTTGCTGGAAACAGACTATACTGAAATTTCGAGAAGTATTGATTGCAGCTTCCATTCTTTCTTTCATTCTAAGTGATTCTTTCATTCTAAGTGATTTTATTCTTAAAATCATCGTATTTTCCCTACCGTTTTAAAAATTCTTTATCAATTCGCAGTTTTTACTTACGGACTTCTTAATGTCATTTATTAAACAGTAACAGCTATTTTCTAAGCTGAGGAAAACCCAGTTTCTAAGTTTAAACCAAAATTTGATATAATAGCTTTCTCTTTTCATTTCTGCTGAAATATTTCGCTGTCAAATATTGCTAAGTTTATCACAAATAAACATTTTTCACTTTATGGAAACATCAAGTTGCCGTTCATTTCGATTAAAAGCTAAAAATTTCAAAAAATTTCGTGGCAGTTTCAAACAGACTTTCTATCCGTAAGTTTTTTTTTCAAATAAAGGTCTTGTAAAACTATTTTCTACGTTTATTTTCCCTTTCCATTTTGTGAACCAACGAAGAATAAATAATTTGCAATTTGTCTATGTCATACATTGTTAGTTCAACCTCTTGGATTCATATCTGTGTTTGATAAATCATCAACACATTTTTGTTAAATTATAAAAAAGGTGTTTAACTGGTGACTCCTTTATAAAAAAAATTGTTTTAAAAATTTTAATATTGTGAAAAGTTTTTGTAAATATATAGTGCGTTTCCAAAAAAGAGTCAAGGAAAAAGGGATTTTCCTAAAGGACAGGTACATTTGGTCCCGCCGCGATTGCTTTATTGTCTGCGCACTCCTCTTTTACAGTGCTCTTTCGCTGGTTAAATTTCTATTCACTTCAATGTTTCAAACTGAAAATGGTTAAATCCGCTTAGAAACCAAGGTCGTTGAAAAATTGTCAATTCTTTGTTGGAAATAGACCATAATTATAATTAATGCTTCTCGGACATAGAACTTTACACTTCCACATTGAGTGATTGCAGTTTAAAAATCTAATTTCCGTCTAAAAAGCACATTTTATCACAATTTTTGTTTGCGTTGGTTTGAACTATCTTTTCCATCTGTGTTCTCCACACACCACACTACTTTTTATCAGCCTATCAGTCCTGTCTCTTTATCTATTTTGACCAGCGGATTAGGTCCAAACCACTCCCCTCGCGCTTTCAGTTTCATACGAAAGTATCAATTTAGTTTGAGAAAACCAATTATTTTTCACTATTTCTGAAATTATTTCGTGAAAACCTAGAAACGTCGATCTATTATATGTTTTTGAAAAGCCTAAAGTTGACCGGCTCATGAAACATTATAATGTTTCAAATTGTAAAAAGAAGACTTTTAAGGGTTCTTTTTACAATTTACTTTTTAATATTTGTTTCATTGGTATAATTACGTCGCTTCTTCTTCTTACGTTATTTGAGTGGAAAAGGTTTCGACCATACCATTCATAGGCTAAAAAATTTTCTCCAGGATAAAAATTTGAAGAAACGTCAAGCTGATGTATACATCAATTTTATAAAATCTTTTGTCACATAGTATTTTTTCCGATTATATTATTTTTCATGTGCGTATGATATAATTTTGTTTTGGGGTTCATTTTTTAATATGTATTACACATTGCATAGAATTTCGGTGAAATGACGAACAGTTTTGAAAATGAAAATAATTTGATAAAACGAATTTTTCACACTCTTGTGTTTCAAAACGGTGGTTTAGTTTTTTCCTTCCTACATTTGCAATCAGCTGCCTCTATTACATTGAAATTTTATGTTTTTCTTTTCTCTAGCAAGGATGTTTCTGGTTGTATAGTGCAGTTTTCTCTTTTGATGATATTAAAAGTTTAAAAAAGAACATTTATGGTTTGTTTCCGAAAAACGGAACACGATTGGGTCAATTCTTAAAGGACTGCGGTCATTACATCCCACCGCGAACCGTGCCGCGTTCGTTTTTTGTCTGCGCACTCCTCTTTTACAGTGCTATTTTGCTTTGCTAATTTATATTCACTTTAATGTTTCAAATTGTCAGTGGATAAATACGCGTAGAAATATATTTCGGTGAAAAGTCGGCGATATTTCATTGGAAACAGACTATAAAGATAGCTTGAAACGTTGTGTAAAACCTAAAATTTCCCTTTCTGAAAACAGTTTTATAAAAATTTCAAAATATGCTTTGATTGTTCAATCTGCTATCTCCAATAAGAAATAAAATAAAAAGAGTAAGTGCTAACGTTCCGTTTCGAATTCAGATCTCCGAAAATATATTCTTGAAAGTAGAGAAACAAAAACTTTTGTTAAAGCAAACATATTGTTCGCATAATGCCGTTTCTGGGTTTATTAGGCTAGTTGTTTGAAAACCTAAAATTTTTCACCTAGTTGAAACATCAAGATTTTGTTATCGGATTTCAATTTGTGTAAAACAATTTGAAAAAAAAGATTAAAAATTACAATGTTTATAAATTAAACATTGTTTTTTACACTTTTTTTAGTTTATTTCACTTTGTCTTACCCTCATTAACGTTTAGAATTTAAACAAAAATCCTGTCAGTTTGATAAAACTGTGGCAGCTTTTGTTTAAAAAATAACTGAAGAAAATACTTTAAAAACTGAAATTTCACTTTGTGTGAAAACCTTTTTTTTCTGATTAAACAAGTTCTTTGTAAATCTTTCGGCGAAGCATTGAAATTACATTTGTTGCCTAGTTACATTTTTTTTTTACTTCATAATTAATTAATTGATTTTGTAAATCCTAACTTTTTCAAATCAATGAAACATCTAATTGCTGTCTTCTTCAATTTGGAAAAATGCTGTTCTACACGAAAAGTGTGCTTTTGTAAAGTAATGGTTTTTAAAAAGAATTGGTTAATCCGATTTTTTGAGCTTCGAAAAAAAAATGATTTTCCGCCAATAAATGGCATTTCGTGTTGAATACGAAGGAAAATATCAATTAACTTTGAGCAATGATTGAAAAAATCCTATTTAATTTCATTTTTCCCGAAATGTGAAACGAAAAGTTTAAAAACAAAATCATTTTTTGTGTCTTTAGAAAAACGTTTTTGAGATTAGGTTGATCAGCGATGAGTGGCTTTTTATGTATCGTTTCATAATTGGTTTGGCGATTTGGCGATTTAGTTGTAAAAAGTCAATATATTGCCGACAAATTTTAATTTAATTTAGCAAAATGTAAAGTTTTTTTGAAAAAAAAATGTTTTTATGATGTAAAGGTTTTTACAAATTTGTTTTTCGTGTTTTGCAGGAAAAAAGGTTTGGTTAGGAAAACGAAACTTGATCGGTTTTTTTAATGGTTTTTCAAAACTTCTAGCTTTCCAACGTACATGAAACACTAAAACGTTTTGTGCTACAATTTTGAGAAAACTTTTAGAGATTATTTTCAGTTTAGAATTGGTTTGTTTTACAAATTCAAAATAGATCATTATAATTGCATTTCTCAAAAACGAGAATTTTTTCCAGCTGGATCCTACATCTTTTTGGCAAGCCTGTTTTTTAAATCTCTGACTTTAAAGGTGGATTTTTATGATTATATCTGTCGCCAAAAGAGCATCCTGCCAAAAAACGGCCTTAATGCAGCAGACGTGCGATACGCAGGCGGAAATAGTGTGTGAGCCGCGCAGATGCAGAGAAAAAGCGGCTTTTAGATGCTCGTTTGGCGACAGTTATAGCTTTAAAAGCGATTTCTTTATTTTCTTCACGTTAATGTTTTTAAAAAACCTCATTTACTACCCGAACATTGAATCATTACAGTCCCATCATTTGTTTTTTTTTAATAAATTTTTTTTCTTTCAAAACAAAAATTTTGTTTTCAGTAGCAATTTTACACATTTAGCAATAATCTAGGTGCTAAACGTTGAAATAGTCATCTTTGTTGGTATCCCACAGCGTCCGAATCTTATTAAATTTTTGTTGAAATTTCTAACTTTCCCTATGCCTTTGAAACATCTGAATGTAGTCTGTTACGTTTCATCACTTAGAAAAATTATTTTTAAACAAGTTTTTAAAAAAAAATACTATCAAGGTGGTATTTTTTAATAGAATGCAGATGTTTCATTAAACTTAAAGTTTTAAAATTAAGTTTTCCACGCCTTTTAGAAAAATGTTTTGTTTTTATTTTTTTCAGAAAACAAGAATACCATGACTCAATTAGTTGTTGCTCTCAAAGGCCATATTTTCTACCTCGGTGAAACATACATCGAAATTTTGCTTTATTCAATTTTGTGACATTTTTAAGGAACCATTTGGGTTAACTTAGGTATATTTTTCGGTTTTCAATTTTGTCAAAAAAAATTGCTAACAATCGAAAGTGCTAACAATCGAACAATTTATGAAACATCACAATAACTTTTTTTTCTCTTTTTTTTCATTTTTTTGTTGAAAAAGATGCTAAAATAACAAAAAATTCCATTTTCAGAAATTAAACCCGACTTCCCATCAGCAGAATGGTCCAAGTCGCAGTTGTAAGACACCTTTTTTCCCAATTTTTGATAATGTATAAATTCAGGTCTCACTTGGAAACAGTGGCATAGAACGGCCACAAAATGAACCAAACGTTGGATGGTTTGTGTATATGCTAGCATTTTCTGCCGTCATTGGTAAGTTTTTCTGAAAGTCAAAAAAATTTCTACTTTTAGGTGGATTTTTGTTCGGTTATGATACTGGGATTGTATCAGCAGCTATGCTTTATGTGCCGGATAATCCGGAAATGGCACCGATGGATTCAACTTGGCAGGAATTGATTGTTAGTTTGACCCCTGGTGAGTTCTTTTTTTCTTTCTCTCTTTCTCTCTCTCTCTTTTTCTCTCTCTCTCTCTCTATTCGTCACTAAATCTCTTTTGTTTGTTTGTTTTTTAACTTTCGGAAGTAACTATCCGTATCTCGTAAATGTTTATCCCTTATAATAAAACGCTACCGTGTTTGTCTGTGTGTGTAGTGGATCAGCGGAAGTTCGCACTTTCATTTCCCCCGAGAGAAGGGTGGGCCGTAGGCCAAGCTTCACGTGCTTCACGCAGGTTTCACGGCCGAAGGCCGAGTAATGAGTGGCCGTAGGCCATGAATGTTTGCGGCCGCAGGCCGCTTAACTGAGCGGCCGAAGGCCGCGACCCAGGAGGGTGCGCGCCGTTGGCGCGCGTACCCTCCTGGTTACAAAATATGATGAAACATGAAATAAAGTTTAGAAAAAAAAATCACAGCAGTCGAAAAATATCACAGCAATTCCTCGAACAATAAGTTTTTCGTCGAAAACGAACAATAATTGCAAGCATATTCAAACCAGCCCTTTTATAACCACAGTTTTGCCTAACATTTTTGTTAATTATGCGACTTTTAAATAAAATCGTGTAGTAGATCAAGAACCCGATTTGCTCAATAATCCCTTGAAACTTACTTAAAACATGCTATTGTCTCAGTGCAAAAATTGGAACAGATGTATAGATTGAAAAATGACTTTTTGTAATTATATTTTTTCGTTCATATATTGTTAAATCAGTTTTGCTATTATTTAACTATATCAGTTCATAAAAAAATGTGAAAATGCGTTTAAAATATTTATTTGTGCACTTTGCTATTTCGTCCATTTTTACTAATATTGTTGAATATCAACATCACCGACTTGACAAAAGAAACTTCTTATTTTTGCAATTGTTTTATGTTTTGCGCAAGTGTTTTATGTTTTGCGCATACTTGAATTTGTTAAATTTCCCAGAAAGATGAAACATCTCACCGGTGTCCACTTCAATTTTACTTGGAAACTTAAAATTCTTTCAAATGTTATCAGTTTGAAACAAACCATAATTCGTAATTCTTTGCAAGCTTATCTCCATGCGCACTAAAAGCCATTTAGAGAAAGCAACAAGGTCAAACGCACCGGAAAAAGCGGTATCGATTTACCTATCGCACCCAATTTCAAACCACACGCTCTCCATGCTTATATTCTGTATTTCTGTAATTTCATACGTCTTTACTTGTATTCATTTTTCCCCTCAAGTTTATAATTATCTATTTTCTTTTATTATAGGAAATAAAATTAGGTTTTTAATTTAGTAATTAACATTCAACTCAACAATCAAATTTTAGTTTAAAACCCTGCTTAATCTTTGAAAATTGATTATTTCACCGCATTATTAGTGAATACCTTAAAATTTTTGTTAGTCTTTTTTTTTCTTTTTATACTTTTTGTACTTACGTATATATATCCGGCAAACAGGTTTAATCAACCCGTTGCCCGAAAAAAACTTTGTTCAAAACGTAATGAAACGTGAAAATTTTTTGTAAAATAAATGGTAAAATCACTTTTTTTTTCTCTTACAACTGTTGTTTACATTACTTCAGTCTTGTACTTGATTTTTGTCAGTAATTTCAATGTTGAAATTTTTTCTAATATAAATGTCCGATGTCATAAATTTGTTTAAAAATTGATTTTCCGTTCATGGCGGGACCAGATTTGATTATCCTTTGAATAATAAGCCATTGCATCTAGAGACTTAAAGATATTGTGCCTCGGCAAGAACTCGCCTTATTAAATACCCTTCTTTTGGCAAAAAGTTAGAGCATGCGATCAAACTAATTTTTTTAATGAATTTTTTTTGAAATTTCGTAGTAGAATAATTTAATGAATAATTTAACTAGAAATTTACGGTTACAAGTTGACAAAAAAGAAATAAACAAAATATTTCTGCGCCCAATTTGTAACTGATGTATAGAGTGAAAATGAAGTTGTTATTGAAGCCTAAATTTATGTTTTTTTTTCTTAGAAAAAATCTTCATAAAAAATCATAACATTCAGAATAACACAGAAAAAGTGACGTTTGTTAAAAACAACATTATTTGTTCTAATTGCGAATTCGTCCAATTTTACTAATGTTGTTGAATATAAAATTTTGTAAATTTCAACAAGACTCCACCGACTTGACTGAAGTATTTTTTCTTGTTTGTCATCTCTTTAAGTTTTTTTAAGCCCCGATGTAGTACAATTGTCCCAAATCCTTAAATTTCCCAGAAAGATGAAACATCTCACCGGTGTCCACTTCAAATTAACTTGGAAAGTTAAAATTCTTTAAAAAAGTTATCAGTTGGAAACAAACCATAATTCGTAATTCTTTGCAAGCTTATCTCCATGCGCACTAAAAGCCATTTAGAGAAAGCAACAAGGTCAAACGCACCGGAAAAAGCGGTATCGATTTACCTATCGCACCCTATCGCACACGCTCTCCATGCATATATTCTATTATTTCTGGTATTTCATGCATCTTAACTTTTATTTTTTCTTTTCCTCTGAAGTTTATATTTAACTAATCAATATTTTTCTTCTCCTATAGTAATTAAAATGAAATATTTTTTATCTAGTAATTAACTTTCGATTCAACAATCAAATTTTAGTTTTAAACTCTGCCCTTATTAATTTTTGAATATTGATTATTTCACCGAATTATTCGTGAGTACCGTTAAATTTTTGATATACTTCTGTATCCCTGAAAAAGATGTTGAATCGACGGGTTTCGCCTAAAAAACTTTTGGTTTTAAACGTAATGAAACATGAAAACAAATTTGTAAAATAAGTGGCAAATCACTTGTTTACTTTATTTCGGTCTTGTATTATATTTTGTCAGTAATTTTAGAACTTTTATCGCGCACTCGCTGAAATCCTTTTTTTCGAATAAAAATATCGGCGGTCATAGATTTTTTTCAAAATTGATTTTCCGTTCATGGCCGCCTAATTTGAAATTCTTTTAAAATTAGTTTTTATAATTATTTAAAACTGTTTAAAATTTTAGAAAAAAAACTTTTGAAATTATTTTAAATTTTAAAAATTTAAATCAGCAAACATATGCAACAACCCCTTTTGTAATCCCCTTTTTGCGACTTTATTTCTAATTACACAACTTTTTTCACACTCCTATGTACTGTTAAAAAATTTTCACAGAAATTTTGTCTTGGCGAGAACTCACATGATTCAATAACCTACTTTTGGCAAAAAATTAAAACATGTGATGCGATCAAACAAATACTTTAAATAAAAAATTATCGAAATATGGTAGTTGAAAATCTATACCTATATTTTTCGCTCGCTAATACAAAAATTTTTTTTTGGAAATTGACATAAACTGCGCGCAATTGTATCCTATGAATACAGTGAAAAAAATGGAGAATTAATTTTCAAAACTAAATTTATGTGCATTTGAAAAAAAAGTTGTTTCTTGCAACTTTCCAATGTTTCTGTAAATGTTGCTGAATGGCCAATTTTGTAAAACTATATTGATTTTTCTCTTTTATGTGTCATTTTTTGATTTTTTTTCTTCATCACGCTGTACCTTTTAAGGTTATTAAAATAAGGTTATCCGAAAATCTTCAATTTGCCATGATGATAAAACATCGCACTGGAGTCAAACTCAAATTGCTTTGGGAATTAGAATGTATACTTTACAAAAAAAACTTTTGTAACATTAAAGAATTGGTTATTCATTTATATATTCTTCCCCATCTTTATCTCTTCTTCCGTTATCTCTCGCCTCCTCTCTCTCTCTCTCTCTCTCTCTCTCTCTCTCTCTCTCTTTCTCTCTCTCTCTCTCACTCTCTCTCACTCTCTCTCTCAATCTCTCTCTCTCTCTCTCTCTCAATCTCTCTCTCTCAATCTCTCAATCTCAATCTCTCTCTCTCTCTCTGCGTCTCTCTCTCTCTCTCGGTCTGCCACAAAACTGAACTTTGCACTGTTTGTTCTTCAAATCCGCTTAACCACGAACACTAATTCTCCACTCTTCTCTTATCACAAAATTGTTGTCTAATCTCTATTTTAGGCCTGGCAGCCGTGGGTGCCTTACTTTCTGGACCGGGGTCAGATTTTCTAGGAAGGAAGAAAATTATCATCGGAGCTAGTGTCATTTTCACAATTGGAGCTCTCATTTGTGCGTCGGCATGGAACAAAATCGTGCTATTGATTGGAAGGATTTTGCTGGGAATTGCAATCGGTAGGTTATATAGTTCTTTTTTTTTATATATTTACTTTTAAAGATTTTCGGGTTCATGTCATTTTGCTTTAGTGAGACATTTTATATTCTTCTCGCCATTAATTTTTAACAAATGCAATTTTTCTGATGAAACGGCTAGGCACTTGTATAAAAATTAGCAAACATTCACTACCACGAAAAAACAGAGGGAAGCAAATAAATTTTTGGAAGAATATGAAGCATGCAGTTGAATATGGTAGGAAAAACACATTTTTCGACTATTTTTTGCTGACGGAACAACTTCATGTACACTCAGTTTCTTAACCAAACGAAACGAAACATAAGCATAATTTTGAATTAAAATTGATTAACAAGATATGGAGTTTAAAACAAATAATAATAAGACATCCCATGGTAGCGCGCGTTAAATCAAATAATTTGTATGTTTGAAGATTCGGAAAAGAAACGAAATTTCATAGGAAATTTGATGGTAATAACTATGTCACAAAAATCCTGGCTTTTCAAACCTAAAACCTTGAAAATGCTATTAAATTGTCTGTTTTGAGGGCATACTAATCGTGAAACCTACCAGTAAGAGTTGTAACGCTGAAAAACTCTTTGAAATTTACTCATTTTACTCATGCTATCCCAAGTCAAAATTTAAAAAAAAAATTTCGATTACTCATGCTTTCCCAAGTCAAAATTAGGGGTTTTAGCAGGTTTTGTGGTCGAGAAAGTAATCTCAAAACCCACATCGTTTTATTCAGAAAACTGAGTGCTTTATGAACAAGATACAAACTTTGAGTAAGAAAAGAAACTATTTAAAATATCATTTTCTATCAAATGCTTTTTTAAAAGTTGAAAATCACTATAGTCTATTTCCAACTAAAAGTTGACCATTATTCATCTTTATAAATCGCGACCAGATCAAATGTACCTAGTCCTTTAAGAACTCCTCTTTTCCTTGTCTTTTTTTTGGAAACGCCTTATACATTTACATTGAAGCGTGTTATGAAAAATTCAATACAACATCTAAAATAACGGCACGGCTTTTTTCCGTTTCGAACCAAGTCTATTTTTTTTATTTTTATTTTTCGAAGTTTTTTGTCATAATAGACTATGTTTGAGAATTTCATTAAAATCGGACAGATATTTCACATCCTGGGACCGCAGCGCGCTCGAAACTTACAGATACCGCGTCATAAAATATGTTAAGGGAATTGCTTTACACAGAATCTTAACTTGAAACTTGAAAATCTTTCAATTTTTTTGGGTCGGTACGCACCACAACAAAAATCTTAGCGGTTTTTTTTATTGATTCCTATTTAATAAAAATTGTATTAATAGATATTTTGGCCTATGTTGTAGTTCAAAAACATAAAGACGTTTCTTTTCCCAACAAAATGAAACATGCATCTGAGTTCTTTAGGAAAAAACTGCATTAAGACGTCGTATCGCCACTTTATAAGTGACCACAAAACTCATCAACTTCTCAAGGTCATAAACTTATAGGGACAGTAAGGAGGGTTTTCATTTCATTTTTGAACGTATACTATAGGAAATTATGCGAATTAACTATGCTAAATTGTCTCGCACCCTCCTCTTTTCCAGAGCTATCTTATCCAATTAGAATGAAATTCGGCTCATTAGCATGCCTTGTAAAAGCCGGACACGCAGGGCGTACTGCCCGTCTACAAATCTGTAGACGGACACCCGTTTGTGAAGACTTTGAAGCGTATTTTCCCGAAAACTGTAAACTTTAGACCCATAGTCATATATATTTTCATGATCAGCGAATTTTTCTCTCCTAATTGAGTCAATGTTGTAGAACACGCCTGACTGTCCCTTTAATAAAAAAAGGTCGATACGGTCGAAAGTTTCTCTGGCACGGAAAAATTCGGATATCGATTATTGTATCGGATTGCTGAAATTGACCACGAAGAGTATTGTAACTAAACTCAAACTTGAAAAAAAACCTCATTTGTTAGGTTTGGAATCGAAAACAATTTTTATGCTGGCAAAGATTACTTTCAACATCAAATCGTTTTTTTTTTTTTTGCAGTGAAATATATATGGATTAAAGTATGTTCGAAAACAGAACAAATTTTTCTTTGGAATTGCTGAATAGCAATGGTTGATGTTTGGTAGCAAGGTATTTACCACAATACATATTTTTCCAAAAAAAAATTTTGCGTCCAATGGTTTGGAAAAAAAATCCGAAATCGGTTATCGTTTCCTTGGACTGACTTTTTTATACTGTTGTATGTTGTGTTGAGTAAAAGTCCCTTGAAGCCTAACAGTAAGCCGATTCAACTTTGAATTAGTTACAAATTTTCAGATACTCGTTTTGAAAAGCTTCCACACCAAATTTCACTTCGATTTGAGAATTTTGACATTTTTTTAAGTACTCTGAAACAAACACGAGTTCGTTCAGATTCGCACCTCTTCGAATCGAAACATATAAATAACATGAAACAAATTTGACAGTAATGATCGATCATTGTTTTTTTTATGTGGTTAGCTAAATTAGTTTAAAGTTAAAAATATAGTTAAAAAGAAGAGTGAAATTTAAAAAAAATGTTGTGTCAGACTGCAAAAATGGAAATTTCTCCTTTGTCAGTCTGTGTGCGATTAAAATACCAAAACTCTGTCAGTCTATAATTTTTTCATACGCGGGTCTTTACGGAACTAGAGCATCGGAATGATCTCAGTATTCTGGCCAAAATGAAACATGCTGTTCATGTAAATTTTAATAGAGAAATCTTGCACAATTGGATTTCGGACACAATAAGCACACAAAATTTGAAATTCAAAGAAAAAACAAAACTTGTTATTTTCTTTGTCGTTTTTTTCCAGTATTTTACTGTTCTTCGCACGAGCCAAAAAAACAACGTAAAGGTTTCTTGACTAAAAAAATGCGAAAAGATTTTAAAAAAAATTACGAGTCGTATTTACTTATTTGTTTTTACTTATGTTTTATATAGTTTGTAAGCTCATAAATTATTATATACTAGTTTAAAATTTTTTAAGAAGCATAATGATAAAAAACATAAATTTGTGGCAAATTTGTTTCTCCGATATGCTACGAGTGCGAAAATTGAGTCAAAGCAAAAAAAATTGTGCTGCTGTAAAATAATTTACAATCTCTCAGCTTGTTGTTAAAACAAAATAAAACACGCAGTTAATTTCAAATCAATATAAATTACTAATTTGCGAAGTTTACAATCACAATTTTCAAAGCAAAGGCAAACAGTGACCGAGTACCAAAATTAATTTAGCTCTTGCTTTGCCAGAAATTTGAAATATGTGTTTCACAATCACGTTAATTTTGAAGTCTTGCGATTTTGGCGATATTAAAATATCATTTGAACAACTACAATGCACCTTTAAGAACAATTCGGTGAAAAAACAGATGGGCATGCCAGAATTAAACTAGCACTCTTTTACTTGTTTTCATAATTTTGCTAAACATTCAATTGAAGACTTAAAAACTATTTGAAATTAACATCAATAACATTTTAACGACGATTTTTCAAAATATCAAATCAAAAATCCACAGCTTGTTTTCAAAACCAAATAAAACATGCAGTTGGTTCTGAAACTGTACCATCATTTTGAAAGCGGTCTAGTGTCTAAATTTGTGTATTTTTTTAAACATTTTTCAAAATGAAAGCACATTGCCGGATAGAGCACTAATAGCAACAATTTGTCTGTTTCTTCCCGGTGATATGAAACATGCAGTTCATCTGCACAATAATTTCGAAGTCTTGAAAATTGACTTTTGGCTCTTTAATCTCTTTAAACAACTTAGGCAATGAAAATATATGCTCTTTTAGGCACAATTGGGTGAAAAAAGATTCGTCCATGTGAGAATTCCGCTAAAAACTTTTTGCAAATTTTCCTCATTTTGCAAAACATTCAACTGAAGACTTAAAAAAACTACGCGAAAACAACCTCAATAACGTTTTTCAAGGACGTTTTGTTTTCAAATTATCAAATGAAAAACTGGAAGCTTGTTCTCAAAACAACAAAGTACGAAGCAAATTTGAAACTATGTTTATTTTCATTTTGATAATTTTTTTTCTTTCTCTTTGTAGTATAACTGACGATATTATTTCGTACTCATTTAACTTTGAAACTGTATCATGAAAAAAGGACATTTCCATAGTAATTTCAAACAAAACAAATTGCATGAGAAATGAAATGAATAAAAAACGACAAAAGCCGAATTTGGTATTCAAAAAAAAAAAACAGAATTCTTTTGTTTTTTTTTATAAAAATGTATAGTCCATTTCCAACAAAGAGTCGACGACTTTCCACAGACCTTGATCTCCACTCGTATTTAAACACTAGCAGCTTGAAAGATTGAAGTGAAAAGAAATTTAATAAGCGAAACAGCACTGTAAAAGAGGAGTGCGCAGACAATTAAGAAATCGCGGCGGGACCAAATGTACCTAGTCCTTTAGAAAACCCCTTTTTCATTGTCTCTTTGTAGAAAACGCACTATAGTTAAAATTATCCCTACAACAGAATCATGCCCAATCTGAAATATTCTTCTTTTCAATGAAACATTGGATTAAGATTTTTACATAAACTAAACAAATTCAATAGCTTCTTAGAGTTTTAAAACAGTTTTTCCTTCAAATTCAGATGCAATTTAAACACTAAAAAACGGATGTTTTCAATTCTTTAGAGTTTTTAAACATCAATAGAAAAAAATGCTTTGGTCTGCGTTTTTTGCTGAAACATTTTCGCAGCCCCGATTTTGGCAGTACCAAAGGAATCAAATGATGTCTTTGTTCTTGGCCGAGTGAAACGCACGCATTACCTAAATATTGACAATATTCTACGGGTGTTAAGTTCTGCACAGACCATAATTGTAAAAACTGGAAATTCATAATTCGTTAGTGAAAGACATCCCTGCAACAGACGCATACCCAATCTAAAATATTCTTCTTTTCATGAAACATTGGATTACGGTTTTGACATAAACTAAACAAATTCAATTGCTTCTTAGTGTTTTGAAACATTTTTTCCCTTCAAAGTCGGATGCAATTAAAAAACGAATGTTTTCGATTATTAAGAAGATTTATAAACATTCAATGGGAAAAACGCTTTGGAATGCGTTTTGTGTTGAAACATTTTAAAAACCTTGTTGTTGATACACCAAAGAAATCGAATGGTTTTTTTGTTCTTGGCTGAGTGAAACATTTACATTACTTACACTCAGACTTTTTTTTGCTGAGCTTTGAACTTTATAGCAGTCGCTAAACAGAAATCGGCGAGAAAATGACATTTTTTCAATGCGTCTTCGCTTTTTTCCGGCTCTTTTCGCTTGCGTATCGCACGAATTCTGCAGTAAAGCCTGTTTTTGGCCGGATTCCAATTTGTCGACAGCTGTAGACGGTTTTATTTTCAGGTTTCGCTTCAATGATTGTCCCTGTCTATGTAGGAGAAGCCTCTCCCTCGAACATCCGTGGTCGTTTGGTTACCGGATTTCAACTTATGATCACAATTGGTCTTGTAATCGCCAACATCGTCGGAGGAGCCTTTAGTTACATCGACCCAGTCCATGTCGGTTGGCGCCTCATGTTCGGATTTGCCGCTGTTCCCGCAGTTATTCAGTTCTGCTGCTTCATCTTCTTGCCGGAGAGCCCTCGCTGGCTTTTTGAGCACGGTAGGGAGGAAGAAGCTACAGAAGTGAAATTATTATATGTACACGAGGAAAACATGGAAATTTTAGGTACTGAGAAAAATCTATGCTGGAAATGAAGAATGGGTTGAGTATGAGTTGGCGGAGATTAGCATGGGATGTGAAGCTGAGAGGAAAGCAAAAGAGATGCATACAGGTGAGGAAGAGAGAGAGAGAGAGAGAGAGAGAGAGAGACGAGAGACGAGAGAGACGAGACAGAGACTGAGACTGAGACCAGGACAGAGACTGAGAGAACAGAGAGACACAGACACAGAGAGACCGAAAAACAGAGAGACAGAGAGACAATAACAACATTTTCATACCTTAACGATGCGTGTGAACCCAATATTTGTAAAACAATTTTAAAAATTTCAAAAGCTTTGAGAAACATGCAAATGGTGTTTTGCTTACAATTCCCAAAACGAGTTAAATGGGCATTTTTCGCCGAACTGCGTGTGTTTACTTTCTAATGTTTTTTTTTTTAACATATTTTCAATCACAGTACGCAAAACAGCGTGAGAAGGGAAGTACTATCATGCTCGATAGCAACAATTTTTAAAAATCATAATGTGTTGATTTGCTTTTTCTATGCCTTGATGTTTCAAATCGTGATTAATCAACGATCTGAAACATTGTTGAGAAGACGAGAGGAAAAAAACGAATGAAAAACTTGTATTTTTTAGTCTGCTCAAGCTTCTTATCGACGTTAAAGATCGATTTTAAAATACTTTTTTTATTAACATTGTTTTTGAAAACAAACCGTTTTGCATATCTTCTTGCGAAGCTTCTTATTTTGAAAAAAAAATCTTTTAAATTTAAAAGCAAAAAATTTTTTTATTTTTTTACTAATTAATGAGAGAAGCATTTAAAGTTGTATAAAAATTACGAAATGTTGTAATTTGTTTAACAACAAAGCAATAGAAAAAATTCCATTCTTGTGAAACAACTAGATCAACGTTTATGCCGAAAATTAACTAACCAATGTATAGAATGCGTTCAAATATATTTTGTCTGTTGTGAAACATTACGATAGCTTTGAATTACAGCATAAAAATTGTTTTATGTTTTATGATTACAATAATTTTCTAAACTTTGTAACATCATTTGTAGTGAATTTAAAAGACAAAATCTTTTTTTCAAAGATTAAATGGTTTGTTTTCGAACTGTTACAAACAATAACCAAAAACAAAAATTCAGAAGATGAGTTCACCGAATCAGTGAGAAAGTCTATCTCAAAGGATATTTGTTTGTTGTGAAACCTTCAGGTGGTTTTGAATCAGTAAATCCAAAACAATTTTGATATTCAAAAAAAGTTGTATTCAATAAAAGTAAATGTAAAAACGTTTGAGTTTATTAACAATTTCAATTTTTTATATCTTATGGACAACTTAATGAAGTATCAGCATGCAAAATAACTCTTCAAGAAAATTTGTTAGCTGGGAAACATTACAATGACTTTCTAAAACTTTGGTAAATTCGAGGAAACTTTCAACTTGAAATATTTTCGTTTGCCGAACGAAAAATAATAAAAACTCGCTGTCTCAGTTCAAAGTTTTTTTTGTTCGAAAGAACTCGATAAAATACAATTTTCAAAAAGGAATTCTGTTTTTGAACACATACGGGCGTGAACCATTAAATTAGGAAAACTCTCGAAGACAATGTGTTAGTTATGAAACGTTAGGATAACAAAATAGTAATAATTTTTCATGACAACAATTTTTTTTCGAAGCTTTTTTTTAAGAGATTTGGATTTTTTCAGACAACGTTCCTGTGATTATTCGAATTTTGAAAACTGCCCATGTCAGAAAAGCATTATTGATTGGTTGTGCTCTCCAAGCTTGGCAGCAGTTGTCAGGAATCAACACTGTTATGTACTACACCGGAAACATTATTCGATCAGCTGGAATTAAAGATCCTCACCTTACTATTTGGATTTCTGTGGGAACCACTTGTAAGTTTTACTTGTTTTCCAAATCCATGAGTTTCCAAATTCTGGTCCAGTCACATTGATAGTCCTGCGAAGATCATAAAGATCAAGACTCGGTAAAACATCGGAGTATTGTTTTTTTTTCCAAATTAGCGAAAAGTCGTATCTAAAACGTTTTTTTCAACAACAAATTTGCTTATTATTTTGCCTTTAACTTTTCATTTTAAAAAAATGTAAATCGGGTATTATACTTATACTTTTTTGTTGTTGTATACTTTGGTTTTTACATTTTTGCGGTTCAAGCTTTTTTTTAAATTTTGCACTAAATCTAACTAAAAGTGAAACACATCTCGGTAAAATTAAAAGCGTTTCAAAAACTTTTTAAAAAAAAAGAGTTTCTCAACTTGGTGAAATATCAAAGTGCTTTCCATTTCCGAGTCTTAAAAATCTTTTTTATGTTTATTCTTTAAAAATTAACGAATTTTATCTTTTGTACATTTTGCGAAGTAACGCGAAAAACAAAATGAAAATTCCATTTTTTTTCAGAAGTACATTGATTTCTTTTATTTTACTGGGAATATCAAACTGCCCGTTTTTTAAAAGACTAAGTCAGCCTCAGGCGTGTTTCTCAAAGCATAGTATTCAGAGGTTATATAATTTATGTGAGAACTTAGATTTAGATCAAATCTTTAGAAATAACATCTCAAATATTTAACATTTAGGTGAGAACCACTTGTAAATTTTACTAATTTTGAAAAATAATTATCATTGATATTATATGTGTTGCTAAATTGGAATTCTAACAAGAACCGTCTTAATACAGCGTGCGATAGGTAGGCAAAAAAAGCGTGCAAAAAGCGAAGACGCCGAGAAAAAGCGGCTTTTCTCGCCGATGGCTATATTTCGACAACATGTATACTCCTCGCCAAATCTTCTCCCACCAATTTGGCTGCATACACTGCCTGAGTATCCTACATTGCAAGCTTTGCCCTACAAACAACATCAAAACATTGGCACGTTGTTCCGCAGTAGTTTTGGCTCGAACTATATGTTTCTTTATTGTAAATCTATATTTTAAATCTTTCATTTCAGCCATCAACTTCATCGGAACCTTCGTTCCCATTTACTTTGTTGAAAAAGTTGGAAGAAGAGTTCTGTTCCTCATTTCCATCGTTTGCGTCATGATTACGGTTACGCTAATGGGAGTAGCCTTTTTACTGATCGCGAAGGTAAGACTTGCAAAAAACCAAGATTACAAAAAAAAGAAAAAAAAACAATTTGGAAAGGAGAGTGGTCCCCGCCATCAATTGGTAACCAACGTCACATCAAATTTTAGTGAAAATGTGCAACATTTAAATCAACAGTTTTTTTTACATTTCGAAAATTTAATTTTTTTAACATTTTTAATTTTATTTTTATTAAAATAAATCTATCATTTCTTTTTAAATGTTAAAATCAAGTTGTTTTGTTTCTGAATAGGGTGTCTATTGGCAAAAAAATTATGTTTTGCCAGCAGAATCGAAAAAGCTTTGAAGAAAAATTGATAAATAAAACTTTGAATTTATTTTATTAGAGATTTTTATTTTCTTTTTTTCACTTTTTTAATTGTCTTTTTTAAATATTTCATTTGTGTACAAGTTGTTTTTGTGTATGTTTTTAACCGCTTTTATCGAAACTAGCGTTGATTGAATAAAACATTGTGACATTTTTCGACGTTTATCTAAATTATTGAAATGTTTCTCCAATGTAGATAATTTGCAACATCAATGGCAATTCGATATCGTGGATCGCTTCGAAAAAAAAAAGTTTGCGATTCAATTGTCAAAAAAAAGAAATTTGTAAAATTACGCCTTTTGCTTGCAACTATTTTTGTATCCTACCCCAAACTGGCATTTTGAAAAAAATTCTTCAAAAAGTCAGAGAAACGCTTTCAAAATCATATTTTTTTTAGTAACAATATAAGCGCCAATTTGTTTAGAACATTAATCTTTATTTTTAAATATATTTGAGTGTGGTTTTCAGAATTCCGATTTTTATAAGAATATGAAAATTGAAAGTTTTCAACTCAAAAAATTATAACACCCAAATTTATTTTTTACAACGTAAATGTTTCAATTTGGTCATATACTTATGTCGGGATTCAACAAACGTTATTCTTCGCACAATGCGTACATTTAAAAGCAAAAAGTGTCATGCAGGCAAAATGAACATTTGCCCTAAACAAACAAAAATAGAATTTTTAAAGCCAAAAAATGACGCAAATTTTCAAATAAATATATTTAAATTTTATGAAAATGATAAAATCAATTTTTTTATATTTTGTAAAAACTTTTTCGAAAGTTTTACGCTTTTTGAAAGGATAACGCCGTAGTGTAGAAAATCTAGGTTATTCAAATGTTTCGTTTGTTTGGCGAATTTGTAACGTCTGATACGAAAACGGTTCCAAGAAAAGTCTTAAAAAAACAACAAAAGCGTTATTCCCTTACTTTGGATGTTAAAAAAATGTGTAGGATTTCTCTATTTTCACGCAAATATCCGTCTGACGCCAAATCGCGTACTGAAATCAAAAACGTTTCCTGAAAAATTCATGTTTCTATGTTGTTGCTTTGAAAAATCCACTTAGGTTTAACTTTGACTTAACTGTTCGACATTCTTTAGGGCATCTATGGTGCGTTTCCTAATAGGAGACGAGAAAATGGGATTTTCTTAAAGGACAGGTACATTAGGTCTCGCCGCGACTGATAAATTGTCTGCGCACTCCACTTTTACAATGCTCTTTCGCTAGTTTTATTTATTTTAAAATGGTTAAATACGAATGAGTATTAATGTTCCTGAAACATCGCCGACTTTAGATTGGAAATAGAATATACCCATTTCTAAATTTGATTGCATATTTGAATTAAGACGCGATGTCCGCGAGAATCGACAATTCCAAAACCATAGAGGACGAAAAATTTCATCGTGCTTCAATTATGCCCTAATTTTTTGTGGAAGACTTCTAGGAACCCCTAATATGAAAAATTAAGTTGAAAATCGATTATCGCTTTTTGGGTCGGAGTACTGTAATTGATCCTCGGGGTACTGTAACTACCTTCAAACTTGAGAAAAATGGACGAAATAGGTATGGAATCGGTAGCTTATTGTACGCTGAAAACATTGTTCACAAAGTCAAAGTCGATTTCCTATGTTTGAAAGCGTTAAAAATGAAAATACGACTGGAATGACACAAAAAAAATTTTTTCTCTGAAATATGAAAAAACTTCCTCGCCATTTTTTGATATGTTGTAGAGCTAGTTTTTCTACATAGAATACTTCTCTATTATTCGATTATCGTAATCCTCGCGCCTAGTGTGAATAATTGAATAGCGCGCGCCGCCTTTTTCGGCGCCCGCCGGTGAAGCGACTGACCCAATTTCCGGTGAAACAGTCAACAGCGCGCCCTATCTAAAAAGGAAAAATTGCGTTTCATGAAGCCGGAAATTTTTTAAAAATAAGCTGAGGCCCGTACAAACTTGGTTTTTTTTATAGTTTTCACACATTTTGTTATTTTCACAACTATTTTATTTTTTGCAATTTTCGGAAGTTATTTTAATATTAAGAATCTGGTTATCCATTTGCTGAAAATATTATTTGTCATTCTTGTTCTCGAAAATCTACTCGAAGTGTTTAGTCTACTCGAAAATCTACTCGAAATCTACGCGTGGAGGCATGGGAGCGATTATTTGATGATTTCACCATTTGCCGGAAATGTTTATAGAAAACTGGAAGACAAAATCTTTCAATTTTACAAATAGTTGTGAAAATAACAAAATGTGTGAAAACTATAAAAAAAACCAAGTTTGTACGGGCCTCAGCTTATTTTTAAAAAATTTCCGGCTTCATGAAACGCAATTTTTCCTTTTTAGATAGGGCGCGCTGTTGACTGTTTCACCGGAAATTGGGTCAGTCGCTTCACCGGCGGGCGCCGAAAAAGGCGGCGCGCGCTATTCAATTATTCACACTAAGCGCGAGGATTACGATAATCGAATAATAGAGAAGTATTTTATGTAGAAAAACTAGCTCTACAACATATCAAAAAATTGCGAGGAAGTTTTTTCATATTTCAGAGAAAATTTTTTTTGTGTCATTCCAGTCGTATTTTCATTTTTAACGTCTTTCAAACATAGCAAATCGACTTTGACTTTGCGAACAATGTTTTTCAGCGTACAATAAGCTACCGATTCCATACCTATTTCGTCCATTTTTCTCAAGTTTGAAGGTAGTTACAGTACCCCGAGGGTCAATTACAGTACTCCGACCCAAAAATCGATAATCGATTTTCAACTTCATTTTTCATATTAGGGGTTCCTAGAAGTCTTCCACAAAAAATTAGGGCATAATTGAAGCACGATGAAATTTTTCGTCCTCAATGATTTCGGGTAACTCAGACATGGCGTCTTAAATGCATGCGTGAATTAAATGCAAATCGCGTACTGAAATCGAAGCTTCCTCAAAAAGTATACGCATAGAAACGGCTTAAGAGGAAAATTTCATGTTTGCATGTTGTTGCTTTGAAAAATCCCCTTAGGTTTAACTTTGGCTTAACTGATCGACATTCTTTAGGGGCATCTATATTGCGTTTCCTAAAAAAGAAACGAGAACAATTTTCTTAAAGGACAGATACATTAGGTCTCGCCACGTTAGATAAATTGTCTGCCCACTCCACTTTTACAATGCTCTTTCGCTTATTATATTTTTTCACTTTAGTGTTTTAAATCGTTAATGGTTAAATACAAATGAGTATGTGATTTGATAAATTGCATGTTTCAATTGAATGCATGCGTGAAACTTTGGAAAAACTCAAGAACAAAGAAAAATTAAAATTTACAAACCGATTTAATCTTTTTTATCATTTTCCAGAAAAAAGTGCATTTAAATTTGAAGACAATTTCGCGGAATAGCCTAGGCTGGGCTTTTTTTTGCAATAACTATAGCGCCAAAACTTTGTCTAGTTTGTTCAAAGGTTTCTTCTATTTAGGAAATTTTCAACATTTTGTGCAATTCAGTTTAAAAAATATGAATACCAAAAAAATATCAGGGATTCTTTTGAAAAATTCAAATAAATATTTTCCGTCTAATACCTGATTGCATACGGGGTCGAAGACAACTTTCTCCAAAAGGATACGCAGAGAGCGGCGTTTAACCGAAAGTTAGCGCAAGTCAAGCAATAACGCATTTATGTGAAAAGCTAGAATAAAATCAAATGATTGAGCATTACAGAACTTTTTTATTTGGAGTATTAATGAAACACAGCCGTCAAATAGAGCTTGTTTTTATTTAAGTTTTTTAAGGATTTTACAAAAAATTTATCTCGGTCATTCAGATGTTTCCTTTACTTAGCAAATCTGCAAAATCTATGTGATGACGTTGGCAAAGTAATGACGTTGTCAAATGAAAGGAAATTTAGAAAACTACTCCTACTCAAGCAATAATCTTCTGTCTAATGCTATGTTTCTGTCTAGGAACGAATGATCATTCTCAAAACGGCTTTGAAGTAAAATGCCATGCTCACACGTTTTTTGTATGCAAAAATCTGTTTTTTTCGTGCCAAGAATTTAATAGACAGCTACAAATTCCCATTGGTAAGGGACATTAACGAAAAACTTACTTCAGTTATATTTTTTTCATTTTCTTAACAAAAATGCTTTTTTCATTCTAAAATTTCACAAGAAAGAGAAAAAACGACAAAAACGCACTTAAACCTTCGCTTTTGCGTATTCAAGATAACATGATTTGAAGTATAGAAAAACGTCGTCACTGTGAATTTCATCTCAAAATCCCCATAATTTGCGGATGATACTAATTACTAATTAACAAGTCTATACAGAAAGAAATAAACGCAAAAATGTTTTTTTAAACGATTGTATATTAACTTCAAAGAGAATTTTCGAAAGCTAGGTTAGCTTTTTTTTCATAAGCGGCGGCAGAATTTTTTATTTGGTAGTTCAAATGTTTCATGTATTCAGGATATTGGGACCATCCCCTAGAATTCAATAGGTTAGGTTAGTCCAAACTGAAATAAATGTGACGAAAAATAACGATTTCGAATCCGGAAATTTGTGGTCTAATTATTAGTTCTAAAATCAATTTCTTAACGACTTTCTTAAGGAATATTTTCGAAACACAGATTTTTTTTTGGTTCTAAAGTCACGGAAAATATGGTCAGTTTAGGTTATTTTTCCTGTTCCAGACGTGGGACAATTAAAAATGTAAATTTCAGTTCCAAACAATTTGTTTTGATATATTGTATCTATAATTAATCTTCTTCAAAATAAACGCTTTCTAAAGCACAAATAAAAGTGCCTAGGCTCTGAAATATAACCAATGCTGAAAATATTAAAGAACGTAAATTGACTGTTTTGCAAAACATTAAAAATTTGCTTTACAAATGGAAATACTGATAAGAATATGAGGATGATGAAATTCTTAATGGAAAATCTAAAATGATACATCTTTATTTTTGTAATTTTTTAAACAGAAAAAATCCAAAGAATTTGTAAACTGTTTCTTTTTTGAATTAACAATAAAAGAGAAGCAAAACGTTTACATTTTACAAATATTTATATACTGTCGCATGCCTTTTTTGTTTTAAAGGGTCAGTATACGTTTTTTTAAAGGGTCAGTTTACATTAATTTTGATGTTCTAAAATACTGTTAAACAGCCGGTTGTTTTCTTTTCTTTCTGAAACTGAAATATAAGGCTTATTTTATAAAAACAAATAAAGTGCCTGGTGGTTAAAATATGCAATGACTGTTTCGCTCAACTTTAGAAATTCGGTTTAAAAATTGAGATTTTTAATTAATTATTTCGGCACCATTGGAGGTGCCGAAATAATTAATTCAAAATCTAAAATGATATATCTTTATTTTTGCAAATTTTAAAACAGGAAAAAATCCAAAGAGTTTTGAACGTCTTGTGAATAAACAAACAAAACAAATAGAAAAAATTATTTACATAACCAATTATTTTTTATTTTCATTTGCCCTAATATATTGCTTTTCAACCAACGCAAAAATTCTTAAAGAACGAATAAAACGTTGAAGCGATTTTTTCAATTTTGGGAATTTCAAAAACGTTATGTTGGGTACTTTGGCATATGTTTTTTGATATGTTTTCGAAAAATTGTATTATTTAAAATTGTAACGTTTAATAGAAGTTTAAAAAGCACTTAGTACTTTCACAAATTGTCACAAATTTCATTAATCACCACTTGCATGCTTCAATTTCGGTCTGAATTTTGCTTACAACATTTTTTTTCGTTCGTTGAGTAGGATGTTTAGCTTTCGTAAACTTTTCATGGGTTTTGCAGGACTCCGCGCCTTCTTTTCCTTCTTCCAACTACACTTTGGTCAATTCAACCTACTCAAACGCAGGTCATTGTATGAAATTCACGTAAGTAATTTAAAAACGCCTAAAAATCGAATTTCCCTTTCAGAAATTGCGACGGCTGCGTAACCGACGACAACTGCGGATTTTGCGAGTTGAAGGGTTCAAAAATCGGATACTGCCTTCCTTTTGGATCTTCGAAAACAGACACTTTTTCGGGAACAGGACAATGCAGTAATTCGACTTTTATCGGTAAATTAAAACCTTAAATTGAGAATGAAATTCGATTTTTTTTAGGATCTACATATGAATGGGAAGACAACTATTGTCACACGAAATACACGGTCATGCCTATTATAATTATGGTTTTCTATCTTCTTTCGTTTGCTATAGGTATGTTTAATAGACCAAGCTTAATTGGAAAATTACTTTTAATTACTTAAATGTTTCGGTAAAAATTAAGATCCGAATTAAAGCAAAGGATTGGTTTACGTACAGGCATAGGTTGGAAAAAGTATAACAGGGACAATCTAGAAAATGGAAAATTTTAGGAGTAAGAAAATTCGAGGGTAAAGCAAACGCCAAGGCACACGTAAGGTGTCAAGCAGGGCTAAGGTTTTTTAGGTACCAGAGCAAAAAAAAAACAATAGTTGACACAAACGCTAAGAAAAGTCTACGGTTACTTATGAAAACCGCAGTGTAAAAGCAAAAATAAGGAATTAAAGCTTAAGCTTTGAAAATGGCTAAGAAAAAGCTTATGGTTAACGTAAGATAAAGTAAAAGCTACGGCTAAAGCAAAAATAAAGCTATGGTTATGTGAAAGGTAAGACTTTCGCTAAGGTCAGGGAACCCTAGGCTAAGGCAAAGAAAAAGTTTAGGTAAAACAAAAGCTAAGGCTACTTCATAATAAAAGCTTAGGTAAGATAAAAGCTAAGTTAAAGTAAAAGCTAAGGTTTAGTTTTTTTTTTTTGGCAAACGCTTAGGTAAAGTAAACGCTTAGTTATAGTTAGGGCAAAATATACTCCAAGGGAAAGAAAAACCTGAGCATAAAGCTAAGGGCAAATTTAGGTTAAGGCTCAGGTTGAGGAGAACTTAAAGTTTATACAAATGTTAGGGTTTCTGGTAAGGTAAAAGATATATCAAAGGTTTACGTAAGGTAAAAGTTAAAATAACGGAAAAGTAAAAGCAAACGTAACGCGAATCGTTAGGACTTTAAAGGGGCCATAAGGGGGGTTTCTCACGCTCATGCAAATCATATGCTAATGAGGACTTGGCAAGCATTCTGTGAACAACCGTTTCCTGGAGCGGTGTTGGAAAATAACATTTCAATTGAAATGGCGCAATTAGCATACTGTTCATTTCCGTTTCGAAAAGCCGGCTGATGGTCCCTTTAAGTGGTAAGTCACACTAAATGCTAAGGTTTAAGCTAAAGCTGAACCTTAGTAAGGATCAGTTTTAGCTTAAACCTTAAAGGGGCAGTAAGGGGCCTTTTCATTTCTTTTTCGATCGGATACGGTCGGAAATTATGCGAATGAACTATGCAAAATTGGCTCGCACCCTCCTCATTTTCACAGCTGTCTCAGTCAATTAGAATGAATTCGGTTCATTAGCATCCCTTGTAAATACCGGACACGCAGGGCGTACTGGCCATCCGCACAATCTGCGGATGGTCGGCCGTATTTGGACACTTTAAAGCCAGGTCTATCGAAAACGGTACATTTCCGACCCATAGTCATATATATTTTCTTGATCAGCGAATTTTTCTCTTCTAGATGGGCCAATGTTGTAAAACCCGCCTGACTGTCCCTTTAAAGCTTAAACCCAACAAGTTAAGGCATAATAAACTTTTCTAGGTTTCGCTCCCCTCCCTTGGGTCCTAAACGCCGAGTTCTACCCCCTGTGGGCCAGAAGTACCTGTGTCTCCCTATCAACCGCTTCAAACTGGATTTTCAACCTCATCATCTCTCTAACCTTCCTCTCACTCAGTCAAGCCATCACCAAATACGGTAACCTCAAAATCAATCAATAAATCTACCTTAACCCTTTAGGTACCTTCTTCCTCTACGGCGGTCTGACCACCTGCGCCCTCGTTTTTGTCTTTTTCTTCGTTCCTGAGACTAAAGGCTACACTATCGACGAAGTGGAAATGTTGTTTATGTCCAAGGAGCAAAGGAAGAAAATTGAACGAGAAAGGGCTGTTGCAAGTCCGAGGGGAAGTATATTTGTGGATAAGGATGAGCATTATTGAAAATAGGAATTGTAAATATTAATAAAGAGTTTATTCGATTGTTGCAACTCGTGGGTATCACAATTTAAAAACCTTCATAGCAATGAACTAAGTTTCACTAAAACCGAATCTCAACCTTCACGTTAACGTTAACCTTAACATTTACCTAAATCATCTTAATCTTAACATTCATCTTAACCTTGGCCTTAACTTTCAGCCCAATCTTTACCTTAACCTTAATCTTAAGCTTTACATCTACCTTTACTTTTGGCTTAACATCAACACCAACCTTTACCTTAACACCAACCTTAACCTTAACCGTAACCTTAACCTTTTAATTTTCCGATACCTTAACCGATTTTTCAACCTTAACCTTAACCATAACTTTAATATTAACCTTAACGTTTACTTTAACCTTATCCTTAGTTTTAATCTTAATCTTAGCCTTAATCTTAACCTTCATCTTAACTTTATTAGCCGTGGCCATAACCTTAACCTTAACCTTAAACATTTTCGATACCTTAACCGTAATGTCAGCCTTAGCCTAAAACATAACCTTGGCTTTAACGCATTTTTTAACCTTAACCTCAACCATAACCATAACCATAACCATAAACATAGCCTTAACCTTAACAATAACCTTAACAATAACCTTAACCATAACCTTAACCATAACCTTAACCATAACCTTAACTTTAACCTTAACCTCAACCTTAACCTCAACCTTAACTTTAACCTTAACCTTAACCATAACCTTAACGTTTACCTTAACCTTAACCTTTTCCTTAACCTTAACCCAACCTGCACAAGAATTTCATTCGTGGTAAATAAGTTGAAAAATATAAATGGTGGTGCATTGTTAAAGAAAAAGTCAAATATTTAACTTTGGGGGTTTAAAGTTTTTCAGGGTTAAGTTTACGTCTATGGTAAAGGTTGAGATTTTCGCTAAAAGAAAATATGTTTATTTCAACGTTATTACTTTTATTAATTTTAACGAGCAATTTAAAGAAAGAAAGTGTTAATATCTACAAATGTTCATTCGAATGTTGCAGCTTGTTGGCATTAAAAGTTAGAGTGTTTCAAAACAGTCTCGATTACGTACACATAAAGCCTTATAATTTTCCATTAAATTGAAAATGGTATCAATCGATAGAGCCTTTAAGAGCAAATCAAAGCACTTAGTTACCAATGGGTCAGGCAACGAAGGCGGCCAGAGCTTTCCTAAAAACTAAAATGTGCTCTTGTAAAATTTCGCTGGTAAGGTACATAAAACTTAAAGATATTCTTAGCAGTCTTAACTTTTAAATTAGTTTTAAAGGGTGTTTTTTTGTCTCTAAAGTTACGTCAACGCAAGGTTAGGTATGTGCGACGGTGAGTTTTGCGATAAAAGAAACCATCAAACCTTCAAGGTTCAAGTTAAGGTCTGATTGAAATTACCGATTATGGGAAAAACTAAGGTAAAAGTTAAGGTAAGGACGCAACTTAAACCAGTTTTGACACCCTTTCGCTGCGAGACCCTAAGACGATCAAAGATGAGCTTTTCTTTCCTTAGCCTTGGTGGCCTTACCTTAATTATTTTTTGAATTAAACGACCGCACTTACCTTAACCGATCAACTTACCCTAAAACTCAGAGAATTTATTTGTACATCCTTTGATTCATTGTTCTGTACGCGCTTTCCTTCATGAAATGAAAAAATAAGGGGGAAAACAAAATTTATGGGGACATAAATCAACAACCAAATCGAATTCTATAACAGATACACACTAGCTAGTGGGGTCGAGAGGAGATCACCGGTCGTGGAAGTACTTGGCCGAGGTGAGGTCGTCGAGCAGCACCTGGAACAAACGAATTAACATAAAAATCGATTTAAAATTGCTGTTATAAAGCATAAGCTAAAGTTTAATGCGTAACCCCTGGTATGTTATACGAAGTTACCTAACGATAAATTACGCTAATTACACGCTCTCTTTACGTGATTGGTGTTGTACTAAAGGGTATTTCCACTCATTTCTGCCTGTCATGCGGTCGTCTATCAAATTTTGCGCGGTCCTGCCATCACAATCATGGCTGGAGAGGGAGCGTTCGGGGGCTTGATGAGTAAGCCCCCAAATGGTGCCTCGGAGGCAACGTAAGCCCCATTTAATTTTTTTGGTACCATTTTCAACTGGACGCCGAGTTACGTAGATAACACACACACCTCATGCCCACCTTTGTTCACAATCTCAGGGTAAATATTTGTTTAAAAGTTCTCCACTTTAGTACGCCCAAACGGGGTTCTCACGGGCCGGGCCAGGCCGAAAATTTTGGTCGGCCCGTTTTCAAAGGACCACCCAGTCAGAATGCCACCCACACGACCAGGGTTCGATCCCGGTTTTCTATTTTTTTTTTCGATTTCGGTGACATTCTTTGGTGCTAACCTAGTTGGAGGGGGCAATTCTAATTAGTATAGGTAACACCCGTGTGGATGGTACAATGAACTACTGTTTGTATTCTAATTAGCTTGCTTGTAGGTTTCCATAAAGAGAACAAGGCTACTTAGAATATTAACAAATGTTAATTTTAGAATTGCCCCCTCCAACTAGGTTAGCCCCCATTCTTTTTTGTACGTTTTATATTGACGTATATGTTAGTAACAAGCATTATTAAGTAATTTAAAACAGTTTTAAAAAATATTGTACCGATTTACATAAAATTTAAAATTTAATTTTTCATAAACGGGCCGGGCCGTCCCAAAAAAATCCCTCGGCCCGGCCCGTCATTTGAGAACTCCCCCCCGGGGGGGGGGGGGGATTTTTAGATTGAATACTCAGGATTGGGGGGAGCTTAACTGAATTAAATGGGGAGGGGGCTGTCTGAATTGCCCAGTCTGCGTCTGAAGTGAACTGAAGTGGGATGGGGCCAAAGCATGGCGGGACAGGGAGAGTTTGGGGGCCCATAGCGTAAGCCCCCCAAATGGTGCCTCGGGGGCAACGTAAGCCCCCCTCTAGCTTTTTGCTACCATTTTCATGTAAACACATAGATGAACAAGCACCCGTATATTCGGTAGAGGGGATCGCACCGAGCCTAATTTTCCATTTGGGGGTCTCGCGCCACATGTCTCATTTGTATTGTGGTGGTTCGCGCAAAACGGTCCCGCAGGTAGCTTGTTCATGTATGCCTAAACGCCGCATTACGTAGGTACCGCAAGCACATCATGTCCACCTATGGGCCAAAGCGATCGGGTATTTGGGGGGGACTGAATTCAAGGGGGGCCATAGCAACCATTCAAACCCGTAGTAAAACAAGGAAACAGCTTCTTAAGCAAAAAAAGAAACGAAAAACACTCTCACCTTCCTCCTCTCCCTGAGAAGACGTCCCCTGTCGTCGACTCGGGGGCTGTCCAATCCGTGGCGCACGTGGTAGGCCTTGTAGGGGTCGTCGACGTAGTGCTTCGGGCGCAGCCAGAACGGAGTCATCATCTTGTCCAGCATTTCACACTCATCCTGAAAAGGAAAAGCATGTTTTCGATTAACAAAAACCACCCAACTTTGCGCAAAATATTTCGCGGTGGAGGAAAAACTAAATTGAAAATGGACAATTTCAGTGTCTCGGCTGGTCCCGACACGAAAGTTGGGTCCCATCACGATTTGTGTGCTTTATTTTTCGTCAAATGATTTATTTTGGCTTCATTTGCCGCTCAAGTTCATCAAAAACTGCCGAAAAACTCTTTGGCGATCCAAGTGCTCCCGTCACGAAGAGCCCGATCACCGACGGTATTTATCGTAAAATTGTCGTTTTTGAAACTTAGAGTTGTTTTTTCAGAATTTCAAGCTTAACTTTAGTCAATATAGCGGAAATTCGGTGTGTAGCACCGAAAAATCAATAAAATCGGTTGGAAATGAGAAATTTCTCGTCTTCGGTGGTCCTGGCGCGAAAGGATGTTTTCAACCAATTTCTGTTTTCGAAATTTTTAGCAGAAGTAAGTTTCGATTGAACATTTATCAAAATCCGCGACTATTCTTCGTGGAGAGAGCAGCCAGAGCGAGATATCTGCAATTTTTTTCCGAACATTTCCATGATTTTCCGGCATTTAGTGCCAAATTTCAAAAATTTCACGCGAAAATGTCTCTTGGGTTGTCAAGAATGTCTCAACTTTTTAATTTTCTAAGAAAATGGGCCGGCCCGTGAAACGGCGCGCGACCTAAGTAAAAAGGGCCAGTCGGGTGTCACCAAGAATAAAGATAAAATCAGAGTTTCTAACAATTTTCGGCAATTTTGTGCCGCAATTCCACACCAAATAAAATTTATGATCGCTGGAAGTGAAAAATATCCGTGGCCGTTAGCCTGTTTTCGTGTCGAGACAATCCAGGCCGAAATTCTTTGATTTTGCCCCATTTTCTCGATTTTTGCGCATTTTGAGCCAAATTTCCAGCTTTTCACTATCATATCTCTCCTCATTTTACAAAAATACAAAGATGTTGAGCAAAAGTACAACGGGAAAATCAATAAAAGTGATAAAATCTAAGGGTATAAATTTGTTTCACAAAAATACATGAATAATTAACAGAATAAACGTGAATTTTTCTTGGCGAGACCCATTTTCGCACTCCATAAATCAATAAAACCTCCGAAATTCTATCTAAAACACTATAAATGCCTAAGAATTCCAACAGTTATGAAAACGGGCCGGCCCGGAGAGCGATTATTAGCGTTAACGGGTGGCACAAAGAGACAAAATGACGTAAATTCAACGGACCGTGGAATATTTTCAACAAAACAAGGGTGATCGTATACTTTAGAGACTTTCTAAAGCATTTTCCCGCGAGATAAACTAACTTTAGTAGACAAAGGAATCGAATATTTAAAATTCCCGGGGATGACGCCTTTCGTGCCAGGACCACCAGAAACAACAATTTTAACGGGATTTCGGTAGTTTTTGATTAATTTGTGCAATAAAACGAACCGAAATTAATTATTCCACGACAAGAAAGTTGAGAAATCGTAATAGAATTCAACTTTCGCGTCGGGACCAGCCGAGACACAGAATTTACCCTTTAAATCCGATTTTCAGGAATTTTTGACAGGATTAAACCAAATTTCGACGTTTTTAAAACCATGGGTATGCATTTGTTTCACAAAAACACATGAATAATTAACAGAAATTGATTAAAAACTTATCCTTTCGCGCCAGGACCACCGGAGACGAGAAATGTCTCATTTCCGACCGATTTTGTTCATTTTTTTCGGTGCTACACACCGAATTTCTGCTCTATTGACTAAAGTTAAACTTGCAATACCAAAAACATACAGTTTAAGTTTCAAATTTAGTATTTTACGATAAATACCGCCGGTGATCGGGCTCTTCGTGACCATACCCTGGGAGAGGCCGGTCATGGAGGGACCCCCCTTCACTTTTTGACGAAAAAACTGGGTTACCCCCCTCACTTTTTGGCTGAGAAACGGAATACCCCCCTCACTTCTCGTGAAGAAAAAAGGTTACCCTTCAATTTACTAGGATATACTAAACTAACCCCCCTCACTTTTCAAACCCCGTCCTTTGGTTCCCAAGGTATGTTCGTGACGGGAGTACTTGGATCGCCAATTTTAGAGGATTTTGATTAACTTGAGCCCCAAACGAAGCCGAAATAACGAAAAATGAAGTACACAAATCGCGATGGGACCCAACTTTCGTATCGGGACCATCCGAATCAGAATTATCCATTTTGAACCCGTTTTCTGGAATTTTCGGCAGGTATGAACCGAAACTTCACGTTTTTATCCAAATTTGAGGGCTGAGTAACAAAATAACCCGAATTCCGGCTATTTTGACAAATTTTTAGCGTTTTATCACTGAAAGAAAATAAAATAAACACTAAAAATCGACAAACCTTGGTGCAGGTCTCGAGGTACTGGCTGGTCTTCTGCCACGTGTCGTCCTTCATGTAGCGCAGCTTGTTCTTTCCCGCGTGGGCGCGGATCCACATGCCGTTGTTGAGCCTCTTGAATCTAAAAAGACCGGGCGAGAATTAGACCTTTAAAAATAAAGAAAATCGATGAAATCCTTATTTTAGGCAAAAATCGGCGATTTTCGCCATTTTTTTTCCGGCAAAATCATATTTTTCCCTTTTTTCGGATGAACATACTGATAAATCATAAGCTAAAATACGAAAAACAATGAAAAATCACAAAAAATGGGCAATTCTCACCTGTCGAGGGCGTCCTGCGCGGGGCGCTTCCTTCCCTCCTTGGGGTCGAAGCGGATGTGATTTTCGTGCTGTGGAATGTTGGCGATTCCTCTAACGGCCGAGATCGAAGCCGTAGGGCGAGGGACGAGCGATCTGGCCGCCAGCGACAACATCTGAAGCAAAAAATTAAATTCAACCAAAAATCACGGCTCAAACACGTTAACGTAAAGTGAAATTGGCTTTAAATTAATTAAAAGTTTTTTTTTTAATACTTATTCATAAATAAAACTGGTTTTTAACAAAGGAAAACAAAGAAAAACATAGATCCGATTAAATTTAATGAAACGAGAAATTCGTACGCGTTTGCCGCATGCTTTTCCGTCCTGCGGTGGTGGATCGCTGCGGGACCCCACCAGCAAATATGCTAAGCCAATGGGATTTTTTGATGTTACAATTAGTGGAATTTGGGACCGAGGCAGATTATCTGAGGTGTAAATTTGTTTATTCAATGTTATAAATCCAGTGGGGAAAATTTGGGGGAACAGTTGAGACAAGTACAATTGGACTTCACATTTGTGCCATAAAAGCGCCAGTGAGAGTTGCAGAAACTAGCGTTTCAACACTTCAAAAGCGATTTCGTAGCTTTTCGATGAATTTCGAAATTTCTGCTAGAGCTTTCTAGAGGTTTTGGCGTGTTCAGTTCAAACATTCAATGACTAAATTGGGTTTTTTTTTTACCAAAATAGTAAATTTTATGAAATTGAATGTTTTTTTTCTTCTTAAAATTGTACTTACTACCGGATCATGTACATAAAAGAACTTCTGAAAAATTTGGTAAATTTTCCGACTCGAATTCCAAAAACAACCTGGGTAGAAAAGTTTTAGAAAATGTTACTAGAGTCATAAAAACTTGTACACAACTATTCAGAAAATTATGAGACTTTTGCATCTTCATTTTTGGATTGAAAAATCAATTTTAAAAGCCTAAAAAAGCGTCCGAAAATGTCAAAAAAAATTGCAGTTGCAGAAAGTAGCGTTTTACTGCTTCAAAAGCGATTTATTAAAGTTTCGATGGATTTCGGAAGTCTAGAGGTTTTCTTGAGATTTCAACTGAAAAATTCAAAAATTACAATTTCTTCAGCATGGTAGCCCTGAATTCCTGTTTTTGCGGATTCTTTGAAATCTGAACACTAAATTCACACTTTTGCACCATGGTTTCTTTACCACAAAAATCTAAGATTTCGAATCCTATCCCTTCTGACTCATACAGTACTATTCATCCGCATCGATCAAACGGCTATTCTGATCGTTTTTCCCGAAGCCATAATGGGTGGGAAAAGACGGCCCGATTCCCGATATTCCGTCGCATTCGTCGCGCTCTCCGCCATGAATCGTCTTCTCATCCTCTTCGTTACTATCGCCTCAGTGTCTGCGGACATCAACTGTTACAACGGAGACATTTTTCGCAAAGGAAAAGTCCTCATTCCTGGAACCGATGAAGCTAGAGGATGTCGGATTCACTTTGAAATGATGAACAGTGAGAAGTGCGATGAGACAAAGGTTGACATCGTGGCTGGACGGACTGGATCTGTGAGTTTGGCTTGAAATTTGAGTTTGAAGGATTGTTCAGGCTGCCAATGAAACTTTGGAGTGCGAGTACCTTACTGGAGACAACATGGTTGAGTGTGAATGTGCCACGGATAAGTGCAACATTCCTAGCATGATTTTGAAGGTAGAGAGAGAGAGAGAGACAGAGAGACAGAGAGTGAGTGAGTGAGTTAGTAAATGAGTGAGTGAGTGAGTGAGTGAGTGAGTATAGCTGTCGCCAAATTGGAATCATGCCAATGAAATTAGAATGTTCCAGTGATCCTCTGTTGACATTGAAGTTCGTAGTCTAATCAGTAGACGACAGAGCATGATTTGCACATTTTCGCAATTAGCATATGATTTCATTTTGGCGACAGCTATAAGTGAGTGAGTGAGTAAGTGAGTGAGTGAGTGAGTGAGTGAGTGAGTGAGTGAGTGAGTGAGTGAGTGAGTGAGTGAGTGAGTGAGTGAGTGAGTGAGTGAGTGAGTGAGTGAGTGAGTGAGTGAGTGAGTGAGTGAGTGAGTGAGTGAGTGAGTGAGTGAGTGAGTAAGTGAGTAAGTGAGTAAGCGAGTAAGTGAGTGAGTGAGTGTGTGAGTGAATCAGAGAGTCAATGAGGCGCGGCAACATTATCGTTCCAGAAAGCAGTTCAAGACATCATGGGAGCCAACGACAAAGAGAAGGAATTCATCAACTGTTTCCTCAAGGTTCTCGAAAGCAAATTCGGTCTGAGTAAGTGCGCTCCAATGACAATCTCTGGAAAATCGCGTTTCAGCCACAACTACGACTACAACTACAACTACCACCACCACAACTACTCCAACCACAACCACAACTGCAGCTAAGACCACAGAAAAAGCCACCACTGCTGCCGGAACCACTGATAAGACGAAAGGAGCCTCTACCCTCCACCTTATCATGGCTGCTTCAATGGTCGTCGTTTCCTTCGTTCTTTGAAGTGCAATAAAATCAATTGTGCTATTAGCTTTATTGGTTATTTTCGTTTTTTAATTTAAAGTAAAAAAAACTTCGCGAGGTTTTGTATGTTGCCACCATTCTTCATCCGGGCAGCTCAGGTGAGTGTCTCGTATACCGGGCTCGGTAGAATCTTCTTCTGTGATTTGGAGAAATAGGCGGGAAAAGCGGGTAGGCCTTGCCTGAAAAGTAACTTGTTAGCGACAGAGAGACAGAGAGGCAGAGAGACAGAGAGACAGAGAGACAAACAGACAGAGAGACAGAGATACAGAGAGAGACAGAGAGACAGAGAGACGCACCTGTAGCTCAACGTCTGAGGACCATGAAATGTGCACCATTTTGAAATCTTCCCGGCGAGACGTACATCGGAAGAAGGAAAATGGGGATTGCGCAATAATGTCTGAGGGACTCTTTTATGCGATTCTTTTCGAAAACTGTCATCGAAATGACCGTTATCTCATAAATCTGAGGATTATGGCACTATATCGCATTCTTTTCCAATTGATTGTGGGGTCCAATGCCCTATTACGGAATTTCCGGGACAGATGGTGCAAATCAGGGGAAAAAAGTTGGGTGCAGGCAAACAGGCAAACTACAAAAACGTCTCTGTCTCTCTGTCTCTCTGTCTCTCTGTCTCTCTGTCTCTGTGTCTCTGTGTCTCTCTGTCTTTCTGTCTCTCTGTCTCTCTGTCTTTCTGTCTCTCTCTCTCTCTGTCTCTCTGTCTCTCTGTCTCTCTGTCTCTCTGTCTCTCTGTCTCTCTGTCTCTCTGTCTCTCTGTCTCTCTGTCTCTCTGTCTCTCTGTCTCTCTGTCTCTCTGTCTCTCTGTCTCTCTGTCTCTCTGTCTCTCTGTCTCTCTGTCTCTCTGTCTCTCTGTCTCTCTGTCTCTGTGTCTCTGTGTCTCTGTGTCTCTGTGTCTCTCTGTCTCTGTGTCTCTGTGTCTCTCTGTCTCTCTGTCTCTCTGTCTCTCTGTCTCTCTGTCTCTCTGTCTCTCTGTCTCTCTGTCTCTCTGTCTCTCTGTCTCTCTGTCTCTCTGTCTCTCTGTCTCTGTGTCTCTGTGTCTCTGTGTCTCTGTGTCTCTCTGTCTCTGTGTCTCTCTGTCTCTCTGTCTCTCTGTCTCTCTGTCTCTCTGTCTCTCTGTCTCTCTGTCTCTCTGTCTCTCTGTCTCTCTGTCTCTCTGTCTCTCTGTCTCTCTGTCTCTCTGTCTCTCTGTCTCTCTGTCTCTCTGTCTTTCTGTCTCTCTGTCTCTCTGTCTCTCTGTCTCTCTGTCTCTCTGTCTCTCTGTCTCTCTGTCTCTCTGTCTCTCTTAAAAAATTAAACAATAAAACCGATGACTATAATTTTGAAATAATTCGATATCCACATCAAGATTCAAACATACATACAAGCTTGATTTTGAACACGGTTACAGGAGAAACTGTTAGAATCTTCAGAAGTTGTAGTTTGATAGTGGATTTCGAAAATAGAATAAAATTATTGTATAAAAATGTTATAAAAAATATATACAGAAATAATAGAATGGTCATTCACCTTTTTGAAACCATTTGTAGATATAAAGAAATCCGATCCAAATATGGTTTCAAAACACTAGATTCTGTAAAATCCTTTTTAAAAAGAATACAAAATTAACATTTAAATATTTTGTTACAGTAAATAGTCTGAACCCTACTGGCATAATTTTAAAAAAAATCAGCGCTCTAATTAACGGATCAATACCTTATCATGTACAAACGCCCTAAGTTGACCTTTGACCCACTTTTAGACAATAAAGCCAAAGCGTTGACTTCGCTTTTTTCCCTTGCCAACCAGTCATTTCACTTTTGTTTTTGTTTTCCTCCCCTCTGCCCTTTCAGAAACTATTCTATAACTATGACAAGGACTTTGTATTTCAAGGACTCATTATTATTTTGGACTGAATATTAACAATTGGAGTGGCAGGTACGCTTAGAAAATTATCTGTTTCTTAAATTATCTCTCTTTGTTCACGTTTATATCTCTTTTTTCTTTATGTTCTTCTATAAAACCTACAGAGTGAGGCTTCTCTGATGAAGTGTTTACCTTTTCAAGAAAACCTTATAGTTTAACTATGCCCCGCTCACTCTATTCACCGATAATTTTTCCGTAAGATGCTTGGGGGCGAAACGGAGGAATTATCTAATTTAACTTTTCCCTTCTTATATTTAAGTACATACAGGTTTTACATTCTTATTCCCGTCTTTTCATTTTTATCTCTCTATCTCTCGGTCGCTCTGTCTCTATAACTGTCTCTGTCTCTCTCACTGTCTCTGTCTCCGTCTTCCGCCCACACGTCTTTCCCATTCCTGAAATCCAATATCTTGATTGGATCCATTTACAGAAATCTCATATACACAGTTTCTTTTCAAAAACCGTAGACGTAGTGATTGGTTCTTTGTGTAGACGTAGAATAAAAGGCCATTTTCCTATGGTTGTTCATCCTGAGTTGGCCTTCCGTCTCCTTCTCGCCCTTCTCCTCTCCGTGGGGATCTCCGCTGCAGATGTCAAGGAAAACAACTCTTCCGACTTTGCTAAACTTCACAGCGAATATGTGAAGTTCTTCGACGAACACAGCAAAAAACCTGTCACAGCGTGGCCTTCACTTCGGCGGTGTAGTGGTGACGAGTGTGCATGGGATGCTGGTCCAATTTCGAATTCTATTTATGACGCATTTTATTCCAACGATAGCTCACGAATGGATGAGGTATGCAAACCAGCAATACAAATACAACGAACAGTTCCAGACACTTTCCAAAGCAAGGTCTTTTACATTTGAAATCAACACAAATCAGTCCAAAGTTGTCCATTACTCGGATTTCGATCAATTTAAGAAGGGGTTGAGGCAAGTGTGGGACGACCTTGAAATTGTGCACCTTCCCCACTATGTCTGTATTTTCTTTGTATGGATGTTTCAAACTCACAGTTTAGTTAAGCGGCGGCATTTACGAGGGTGGATTTAGTAATATTTCCTTCAAGTTGGATACTCGAAAAATATGTTCTCTTTTGTTCAACGCAACTGTACTGGCCGAAAACGGAACTATTTCCCATGCTCGCTTCACTTTTGGCGAATGTGTTGCACCTCGTTCTGAGTGCTTCAAACATGCTTCAACTGCATCCGATGTTGAAAACTGTCACGCAGATCTGAGGAGACTAAAAGAACTCATAACGGAAATTAACGACTACATCAGGACAAATGACAGTTCTGCACTGGAGAAGGTTATGAAAGTCTCTCTCTCTCTCTCTCTCTCTCTCTCTCTCTCTCTGTCTCTTTCTGTGTTTCTATAAGTTTTGTACATCCCTAATTTCAGACTTTGAATGACACAATTATCACCTTTAAAGCCCCACAGAGGAAAAAATACCCTTCCAAACCTACTACGGATACATACCATGGGTTTAATACGTTCCGAAAAGAGTTCCGCACATACATAGATTTTTTCCATATCAGGAAAATAGGGCTTGCGGTAATTTATAAAAACTGCAGAATTTTGTTTTTAAAGATTAGTAATCATTTTCGCCATACAGTGGGCCACGCTTTCGAAACGGATTACTTTTCTGAATACGGTCGTGGTGGATCTTTCAAGTATTTTATAGCTGCTTGGCTTGAAATTGGGGCTGGTTGTAAGAGGACTTCAATCTACGATGGAAATCTCAAAACTCTCTATATCAAATCTTGATTTGATGAAATAAACATTGCAGTGATTTTTTTGTTTCAACTTGAAATAACAACACGACGTGAAATGTGCAGAACGGGCATGAATTTTCGGCTAAACCCCCAGAAGGCACGTTTGGTCCCGCCGCGATCGGTTATTTGTTTGCGCACTCCTATTGCTATTCACTTCAATGTTTCAAATCGTCAGTGGTTAAATAGGTGGATATCAAAGTTGGTGAAAAGTTGTCAACCTTTGGTTGGAAATCGACTATAAGCAGTTTCGATTTGACTGCTAATCAAAATTGAAAGCGAACAAAAAGCGATTTCATTCGCGAACTGTTGCGATGTAATAGGGCTGCTTTTTCTTGTTTGAAACAAGCTGTATTTTCATTCTTCTTTTTTTCTGAGTTCTTTTTTCCTCCATTACCTACGGGTACAGACATTGAGATTGCATCACACCTCTGCATATGGGTGCGGTATAGTCTATTTCTAACAAAAGATCGCAGACTTTCCACCGACCTTGATTTCATCGTATTTATCCACAGACAATTTGAAATGTTGAAGTGAACAAATATAAAATAAGCGAAATAGCACTGTAAAAGAGGAGTGCGCAGACAATTAAACCCATTGGGGGTGGGATGCAATGAACGCAGTCCTTTAAGAATTGGCCAAATCATGTTCCTTTTTCGGAAACAAAACCAAAAGGGAAAAACATTCAAAAGGAAAAACATTTTTGGTTGAAACTCTTCTAAGGTTTTGAGAGCGTTTGTTACCTTGAGGGAAATATATTCTCACCAGGGAACGACTCCAGAAACGAGACCCCACTGACAAAGTAGCCCACCTAAAGTACTTTAAGGCAGTGGAGTTATAATTTGCTAAACGCCATTCCGAACCGAGATATGAGTTATTTTGTTTATTGCACAGATGCTAATTTCAGTTTAACACCCAGTGCATTTGACCATTCAAATGTGGCAGAGTGGTTGAGGGGTTAAGGCATTAGAATAGGAATCTAGGTATGCGGGGATCAAATCCATGCTGTGCCTATTTTATTTTTTTGTTTTGCTTTTTTGAAACTTGAGCTGTTTCTTTTGCTCAACCTTAGAAGAGTTTCAACTCCCGATTGTCTTGTTAACTGTAAGAAAACTATTTTTTTTCAAATTTCAACGCCAAAAAATCATGTACAAAAGAACTTCTCAAGTTTCAAAAAAGCAAAACAAAAAAATACAATAGGCACAGCATGGATTTGATCCCCGCATACCTAGATTCCTATTCTAATGCCTTAACCCCTCAACCACGCTGCCACATTTGAATGGTCAAATGCACTCGATGTTAATCTAAAATTAGCATCTGTGCACAAAACAAAAATGCTCATATCTCGGTTCGGAATGACGTTTAGCAAATTTGAACTACACAGCCTTAAAGTACTTTAGGTGGGCTACTTTGTCAATGGAGTCTCGTTTCTGGAGTCCGGGGTACGGTGAGATAGTTCCTGGTGAGAATATATTTCCCTCAAGGTAACAAACGCGCTCCATTACAAATTAAATTGCGTCGATGTTTCATACCGCTGAGAAGATTGATTTGTAGATGCTTGAGTTTGTTGCTAACGTAACCTAGAAATATACAAAAATAGTTTTTCCTTAACAAAAACTGAAAACACATCCCAGAAAAAAAGCCAACACTAACTTTTTTCCTGATTTCTTTTCCAAACAGAGTTTGGTGTTTGGCCTTAAAGTTAATTTTTCAATTTCTGCAAATGGTCCAATTTATCTCTTTGCACCTGCAGAAAACTGCGCCAGTGACAAAAACGCACTGAGATTCTTCATCTTCCAATGTCATTAATATCTGCCATGAAAAAACGAACCGCCGGTTGGGCGCACTTGAAAAAGTGTCGCGAAGGTGCGAAATAGAGTGTTGCGAAAGAAAAGGAAGGGTTGGTGAGAAAACAGAGATATATATGTTCAATGAATTTTATCCCGAGTTTTAAAACACTTAACGCATAACAGAGAAAAAAATCTTTTTGGAATTTTTTTAACTTTAAATTTTACGCTTTTTTGTAAATGTATGACATTGTATCTTGTTGGGTTAAACACTTCAAAATTCTGGGACTTTGCTTTTGGATAAAGTTTTTGTATGTTTGTGTTTTGGTTGACATTAATATTTTTAAAGTTCACACAAAGGTTACATAATGAAAATGATAAGACCTAGAAAAGAGATACAGCAAATTTTAGCGCAAAAATGTTAAATCATTCCCGCTTTTCAAAACACCTTTTTAAAAAAGCCGACTAGCACTTTTATTCCTCTAACCAGAAAAACCGAATTTCTTATTAGCGTTGCATTCAGTGAATTTCGGAAATAAAAATCGCCCGCCATAAATGCCATGAAAATCAAATTTCTGTTGAAATTCCCAGACAGGCTGCATTCCATTCATTTTTGGCTATAAAAGTTGAAAATTCGAATGTTTCACATACAGAAATGCTTCGTCTCATTATTTTACTCCTACTTCCTTTGGTATATTCCGAATACGCAATTGTGGTGCCCGATGTCGACATTACTCCAGCTTCACCCGAAAATAGAGAAAGCTTGGGTATCAAGCAACTCCACAACCAATGTACAACGAATCCTAAAAACAAGCTGAACTCTCGTCAATGCTATTCTCAAGTTACTGATTTCCACAAATTATTCAATGCACTCAATAGATTTCTGAAGCACAAGAGTGATGAGCAGTTGATGCATGTAAGACCTTATCTTATAATGCAACGGACAAAATGGAAATTTTTCGATCCGACTGGCCTAAAATGTGGACTTTGGACAACTTGAGGTGGTTTTACTGCAAAAATAAGCTTTGGCCACTTTTAACTTCACAGCTAACCATTGGAACGTTGATGTGTCATGTTCCATTTCCACTAAAAATGGTCCAATCGACGAACTCAAATAAAGTAATTTTACAGCTAATTTTGTCCTTCTGACTTTTGAATGTTCAACATACTTTTGAATGTTGAACACACCTAAAAATTATTAACTTTTTATAGCGATTTTAAACAATTTTTTTCGGCAGATTAATGTTTCATGCACATCAGAGAAATGGTGTTTTGAAACGATAGCAGTTTGCAACCGACGCCAACTTTTAAAAACAAAAAAAAAAAACGTTATCCATAAAATGTATAATACCATTTTTTTGAAAAAATTTTATTTTTTTTTTTTTGAAAAATCAGAAACTTCGGCTTTTTTTTGTTAGAAATTTCACGTTCAAATCAAGTTAAAGGTGTTATAGCACTCGAGATTTTTAAATTTTTCAATGTTTCCTAAACTCAAATTTTGCATGAAATTGCTTAAGCAGTTTCAGGGCACATTTCAGAGCACATTTTATAGCAAATATTAATAAGAAGTAATTATAACCCTGGAACCTGTATGAAATTTTTAAAGTATGAAATCGTCCAAAAAAATTATTTGGAAATTATGTTTTCCAATCACCATGGTTGAATCGTCACCCGTCAAAAATCGGAAGCATGCATTTTCGATTCTCCGTAAAACTATTGTTACAGTTATGTTGAAATTTAAAAGTTTCGTGTGACATCATAAGTAGAAAATAATTTGAATGTTATAATTACAGTACGAATCACCGATTTTTTAACCCTATTTTTGGCATGCAAATGTTTCATGCAATTCACAGAAATTATTTTTAAAATGTGCATCTCTGTGCGAATCCCCGACCAAATAGCATTTCTAGTTGAAAATTTGTATGAAAAAATGTAAACCGCTAAAAATATTTTTAAAAAAAACCCCCCGGCTAGTTTAGATTTTTTCCCGTTCAAACAATTTTCACATGCGATAACACCCGAGATCACCATAACACCCCGAACTTTTATATGGTTCCTGAACACAAATTTCACGTAGAATTAAATCTTTTCGTGTTTCGCCTCATGAAGAAGCAATTGTGATGAAAAAAATAAAATGATTTTGAATAATTTTCAGCTAGCATACCTATTTTTGAACGCAACATTTGCTTTAACATGAACGCCCGCCACTGTGTTTGAACTGAACCACGTTAAAAAAGGGATTTGTAAGATCATCGTTCCAATGTTTCGCTGTGGATTAAAGTAGGGATAAGCAGTGATTATTCTACTAACGATTTCCCAACATTTCAACCAAATCGGAGAAAAAAGTTTTCATTCCCCTTCGGGGTGCATTTCTCTAATTTTCTAATTACCTTTTTCAGATGCTGTCAAATACTAAAATTATACACCACACTTTCCAAGAAACGAGGGTTTACAATGGATTCAAAAACTTCGTCGAAGAACGAAATCGATCGGGGAAGAAAAGTGGAATAACCCAACTTGCTTATATGGTAAAATAAAATTTCTTCAGCAAAACAACGGTTTTTTTTCGAATAAAGGTCAATTCACTAATGAACCTGGCAAGATTTCAACTGTTCTGATTGGAAAAACACCCGGCGAAGAAGTACTAATTGAAGTCACTGTGGAATTTGAAAAATTTCTGATGGAACCAAAAATCAAGGTTTTCGAGTTTGGACTTTTACCCGAAAATAGAGATACCTTGGGAATCCAGCAACTCCGCAACCAATGTACAACGAATCCTAAAAACAAGCTTAGCACTCCACAATGCTTCACTCAAGCTAACGAGTTTGAAAACTTATTCAATGCACTCAATAGATTTCTGAAGCACAAGAGTGATGAGCAGTTGATGCAGGTACGTGGAAATGTTTTTTTCTTCCCGTTGAACTGAAAGACCGATTTTGACAATTGGGAGTATTTTTAATGCAAAAATTACTTTAGGGAACTTTGCACTCCACAGCGAAACATTGGAACGCTGATCTGTCATTCCATGTCCCGTAAAAATGGTTCAATCGACGAACTCAAAGATACTAATTTTACAGCTAACTTCTTCTGACTCTTGAACCTTGCAATACACCTACAAATTATTACCATTTTATAGCGATTTGAAACACTTTTTTGGCAGGCTAATGTTTCAACCTCATCAGAGAAATGATGTTTAGAAAGGAGAGGAGTTTGCTACCGCCACCTTGTAGAAACATCTCTTATGCAAAAAAGTAAATACAGGAAAATAGAAAAATCGGCTTTTTTATTTGAAATTTCACGTTAAAATCAAAGTGGTTTTAAAACACCCAAGATTTATAAACTTTTCATGGTTTCCTGAAATCAAATTTGGCCTAGAATTGCGTAAGAATGATTTTGTATGATTTTTAAAAAAATTTTCTTTGAACGCAAAATTTGCATAAAAAGGAGCCCACAAGCGGACGAAATGGACCACAAGGGAGAGAGGAAAAAATACCATCGTTTCAATGTTTCGCTGTGGACTAAAGCTTTTTAATAAAATTGATTTTCGTAATAAGGAGTACCCATAAAGTGCACAAATCACTTCAGCCCACTGGGGACCAAATTCTCCGTTTCCCCTTATATCGTTTTTAGATGCTGTTGAATACTAAAATTATACACCACACTACCCAAGAAACAACCGTTTACAATGGATTCAAGAACTTTATCGAAGCACGAAATCGATTGGGGAAGAAAAGTGAAATAACCCAACTTGCTTATATGGTAGAGTAAAATTTCTTTAGCAAAACGATTGTTTTTTAGAAGGACGGTCAATTTTCTAACGAACTTGGCAAGATTTCAGCTAACCTTATTGGAAAAACACTCAGCAAAGATGTACTAATTGAAGTTACTGTGGAATTCGAAAAATTTGTTATGGAACCAAAAATTAACGTTTTCGAGTTTGGACTTCTACAGTTTCCCGAATAGAACAAATTGATTGTAAAAAGTGAATAAATTAGTTTGAAATTGAAACAAAAATGTGAATTTTAAAAATTTACAAAAGGTTCAATTGCATCTTTGACAAGATAATTCCATAAATATTTTATTTTCGGGACATTATTCTATCAAAACCTAATTTTTCGGGCATCACGAGTAAGCCACGTTCAAACTTTTCTGTTTTGTGGGACATACTTTTAAAGACAATGACTTTTTATGTATGAAAAACTAGTTTTTGTAAAAAAAAGTTCTGGCAAATTTGAAAAAAAACATAGCAATGCTCTGAAAGTAACTTTTAATGGTAAAACTCGCTAAAAACCTAAAGAAAAACCAATTTTTTCTATAAATTTGAGAATTGATCGCTCCAATCACGATATGTTTAGACGTCATAAGTGATATAATTTTCATTTTACAAACAAAAACGTATGCAACCTCACGGGCTCCATTTGGACCACTTTGAGCCGAGTTACAGTGACCCCAAGTAACCTACCGTAACCTGTACCAAAAAATCGATAATTACCTAAATTCAGAGAAGTACAAGAACAATTTTTTTTTAAAGTAGAATGCATATTTCAGACCAAGTTTAAGTAAAATCCATTTGTTGAATGTTTTAGAGATATCGTATCTAATAGTCCTTGAAATTCCGTAAATTTGCAAAAAAGCAGAGCCAATTATTTTTTGTGACATTTTCTAACACAGTTTTATATACAAATTTGGCATTACCCACATAAATATTTTATATACAAATTTGGCATTACCCACATAAACATGAGTCAACGAACAGAATTCTTTCTGAACTTTGTTCATTTCCTCGATTTTTTCTAGCGGAAATTGTGTCTATGGGTTAACTATGTTATGGGTTAACTGTCACACTATTTATTTGTCATAAAAAGAATAGTTTTTTTTTATTTTTTTGTGAGAGACGCGGAATTTCACGGGAAAATTCAAATTTTGTCTTTTCCCGGGCGTTTTCCCAGGAATAATGTCGTTCTGAGTCAATGGGAAACCCAAAGATTGAATCGAATCGAATTAACTTTTTGTTCCTTGCATTTTTCATATAGCGCCCTTTTCTTTTCAAAAAACTCTCCAATTCGAATGTAATCCCATCAATCATCCCAGGCAAACGAGGTCCATACGTCAACGGATATCTTTATTAGTTATAGACTGGTGTTAGTTATGTGTTTTTTCTCTACTTTGGAACCAAATGTTCAAGAATTACATAAATACATTTTTTATGTTTTTACGCAGTTTAAAAAAAGTTTGATAGAAGTTTTTCTATTTTTCATTCTTTCTCGCAATAAAGCTACGTCAGCCAAACAAACCGCAGTCTCATTGTTGTATTCGGGTAGGTAATAAAACATTAACATTAAAAAATTTATTAAAATTAGTCAAACTTTTTTTACCCTATAAAATGTTTTGGTGGCCTTGCAAATTCTAATCGTCGAAATTTGTAGCTTTAATGGAATTATCACTGGTATCCACTAAACTACTTTTCGATAATTTATTGAAACATTGAGATTTTAATTAATCGAAAATTGTAATTACGACTTATCTCCCTAAGCAAAACTCATAGGCAAAACGTTTCGAGGTTTTCGGCCATGCCTAATAATTTTAATAAGCACGAAACATTCATGTTTTTATCAGAATCAACATAAAATTTGGATTCGGATTATAATTGAAATTTAAAAAAAATCGAAATCGACCATTGTGTTAATTTGAATCAATCAGTCAGTTTGAAAAACAGATCCACCTATCTTAAAATTTAAAAAAATGAATAAATGGTCCCAGCAACTTTTTCGAACTTTTTGAAAATAGTTCGATTGTTTGGACATTATATTCACCACGTTAAATCTGAAGAAATTTGGAATATAAACATTTTTGAACATTTGAAGCACAAAAAAGGCCAAAACGTTCAGAATCGGATTGATTTCTTTACGAAGGTTTTGCGAGAAAATTATTTTTTGTAACTGCAAAAAAAAACAAAAATAAAATATTTCAGCTACCATGATTACAGCGGAGAAAGTTGCGCTTTTTCATAAGAGTCTGCGCTGAAACAATAAAAGCTGAAAGCGATAGGTGTCGAAAATCGCTTTTTTGAAGTTGTTTGCCGAGACGCTTTCTTTCGAAAGTCGGCTTTTTGATGCCCGAAAAGGCGATTTTCAAGCACTATATCGTTTTTTATTACTTCGGCGTTCAATATATTTAAATTTTTACATTTCTTGTATATTGAATTTCATGGAGGATCGAATGAGCATAAAAGTTGTTTTAGAATTCCGCACACAAAACCTGGTAACAAAAAATCTACTTCTTCATACTTTTTTGAAATACGAAAGTGCTATTGTACAAAATTCTGCAGCCTCTGCAGCCACTGTGCTTTTTTTCGCTTTGAAAAATTTAAACGTTATATAGTCTGCTTCCAAATGAAGGTCGGCGACTTTTGAGCGGCCTTGAAGTTTTGCTCCTTTTTAACCACTGACGATGTGAAACATTGATGTGAATTGAAACAAAATAAGCTAAATAGCACAGTAAAAGAGGAGTGCGCAGACAATTAAGATGTCGCGGCGGGACCTAATGTACCATCCTTTAAGATTTTTGGCCAAAATCGGTGCCGTTTTTTCGGAAGCACACTATAGAATTTTTTGATTGTTTTTTTTTCGAGTCAAAATTTTTGAGTTCCAAAACACAAAAGCTCAAATAGTTTAAAAATTTCATACTGTCCGTGGGGTACACATCGTGCTCAGACTAATCGTCATAATCCATGAGCATTCATTGACACACTCAATACTTGCATAATCCAAAAAAAGGGCGAAAGGCAAGGATGCCAAACAAGCGATTGTGAGTTTCTCATCGCATATACAATTTTGTTCCGAATTGGCTTTGAACCTTTGTTATAGTCCTAGCCAATTCTAGTCCCTCCTCATTTTGGGCACTACGTACTCCATTTTCGGCGCCACGGTATTTTCCTTCATTACGGTATCTCAACTTGGCTGGTTGAATCAGTTTTTTACTGTTTATAATAATAATAATATTTATTACGCTGGCTAGCAACGTGCTGACACTTTATGAACAATGGAACTATGAGAAAAACTTAGAAAGCGATTTAAAGGAGAAGGAGGGCTGTGGCGGGGATTGGCGGGACAGCGGGGGTCCCTCATAAGGCTTTGGCAGATTCATACAATACTTATTCATAGCGAACCTATGTACAAACCGCTGATGGGTCTCAGAGAGGGCTTTATACATGCTAATGGCCTCAGGTTTACCATCGATGGTACTAGAGAGATAACAAATGTGCTCGGCGAGGGGGTTTTTGGGGTCTACATAGGGGGGTTCTACGTAGGGAGGTTCGGTTCCTCATGAGAATCCGATGACTCAACTACAGCGGGGTCGCACCTAGCTTGTTCGACCGCGGAAAGGTCGGGATCCTGGGACTCGGCGTTCTGGGCAGACAGCGGGAGGTCAGCCGCTGGTGTCGTGAGGTCAGCCGCGGACAGCGTGAGGTCGGCGTCTGGTCGATCGATCGGCGGGGTCGTGCGCTCGGGCGGCGTCTCCTGGAGCTGGCGACGGTGTTGGCGACGGAGATAACCTTCTCGGCGTTCTTCCGGGGTCTCGAATCGGCGAACACTGCAAGATGAATAGGCAGGAATCGTCTTCATAGTATCAGATAAGGTTTTAAGGTGGTGGTAGGGTGATGTTTCGTAATGTTTCATTGATAATGTTCTAAAATATTGTTTGTTTTTCAGTTTCTTTTAAAACTGGCTTTTTTAAAAGACGTCTTTTTAAGGTCGTGGGTTCGAGTCTTGGGTCATCATTTTAAGGTTTTAAGTATGGGACATTTCATTTGCAACGCGAAAGTTTACTGTATCCCTCTGTTATTGCGTCAAATAGGCGGAACTAAGATTGGCGAAGACTATATTTCCTCTTCTTCTTATTATTCCTCCTCGCTAATTTTTTTCCGTTTCTCTTGAATGGCTGTGGCCCAAATTGTCCCCAACGAATGAAGTTTGTCTCTGGTTTTTTCTTGGAAAATCTATGGTTTTTTTTCTTGGAAAATCTTCAAAAAAGAATGTTTACGACAAAGCTTAGGCTAGAAATTTGGTGAACACTGATTTCACTTCAAGAAAACTGCGACTAAAAAAGCATAATTACAAAGTTCAATTTCCGAGAACTGGTTTAAAAATGTTTTTTTTTCGTATTTATAGAGCGATTCAAAATCCAAATTCCCTATTTATTGGTGACAAGAATCCACAATGCACCTTCATAAAACAAAACACAATGCAAAGTATCAAGCTGAAGGAAAAGTAGGCATTTGTTCTAGGTTATTCACAAGTAGGCGTGGCTTAATTTTCATAGTCTTCGAACAGTTCTGCGGCGACATTTCTTGTGTAGAGCTGATACCCCACGTTGTACGCGATGTTGGCGATCCATGTCACTTGTGGCAAAATGGGCGTGGCCTACTTTTCATTTTGTTTATCTCTCCAAAAAGGGCGTGACCTAATGTAGACTCCCATAATCGAACTGCCCAACCAAATTGTCTCACTCAAAAATACAGTGTGCCATTGTTTCGCTGTAAAAAATTGCCTTCAGTCGGTACTTGTTTTCTCTTTCTGTTAAAGAGTTGTGGCCCAAATTGTTGCGAAAAAAAGGCAGTTTGTGGCTGGTTGTTCGAAAAACTTCAAAAATGTTTGTTTTTGTAGCTTTTTTTTACGAACTCAAACGGTTATAAAAACGCCTATTTTTGTATTGTTTAGAGTCCAAAACATTTCAAAAAACACCTTTTTTTGTAGCTTTTCGAAAGATAGCTATAATTCAAAATAGCAAAAAAAAACTGATTTCCACTTTTAGAAACTGCTCGAATCGGTCAGGCAACTGAATTTGGTATCATTATAAACAGTGCATTATGAGAGAACTGTTTCGAAAAGTGATTTTCAGTAATGGTACAGCGATACCTCAAATTTTCCTTTTTTATTATTATAATGATAATTCAATTTCATAAAACAAAAACACAATGCAAAGTCTGTATTTGAAAAGTAGGCGTGGCCTTATTTCAATTGGTTCGATGTATTTGAAAAGAAGGCGGGGCCTAATTTGCCCCTAATTTGCCAGAACAAATTCTTTGGTGGAGCAGAAACTTTGTGTAAATTCGATGACTAATGCTCACCGCGGTGAACAGGGGCGTGGCATACTTAAAAAAATGCTTTTTGTGATAAATTTTCGTTCCGCTCTCCAAAAGGGGCGTGGCCTACTATTGACCCTATGCGAGCACCCGGCGCAAGATTTTATTCGATAATTACCGATAAGGACCACCTAGCCAAGTTGCCACCCATTTAGAACAAACTAAATTAATGTGCCATTGTTTCGCTGTCAAAAACAAAAGTGTCCAATAAAGATAATTTTTCGACTATTTGGGCCCCAAGTGGTCTCGAGTAGCACAATGGAAGGTTAAAAAAAGTAAATATATGCGTGAGGATTCACACAAACACCTAACAGATACGTAATCTAAATAAAAAGGGCAAATGGCAAGGATGCCAAACAAACGATTGTGCGTTGAAAAAACATATCTCATCGCAGAGTCAATTTGGATCGAATTCTTTTTGAACCTTTGTTTTTTCCTCTTCTTCTTATTCAGGCGCTAATTGTTTTCCGTTTCTCTTAAATGGCTGTGGCCTAAATTGTCCACAACGAATGAAGTTTGTCTCTGTTTTTTGAAAAGTTACAAAAACCTATGTTTACGCCAAGCTTTGGCTATAACTTTGATGGACAAAGAGTTTTCCGTCTATTCCAGTGAAAAATTAAAAACAAAGATTTTTTTAAATTTTTCACTGGAATATTACTTTTTTTCCAAAACCAAAATTTTGTGAAATTATGGAAAAATTTTGGCCACGCCCCTTTTGTCATCGGACACATTTTAATTTCACATTTTAAGTCAATTAAAATTGACTAGTGTATCGCAAAGGGGAAAAGATCAGCTGTACACAAGAATATATTTTCGCAATTTTTTTTTCGAAATCAGTGCAAATTTGGCCACGCCTACTTTTGAATTATCTAGAAACATAGTGTTCACATTAATAACTATCCTTATCAGGTTAGAGCAAGTACACATTGAAACAAAAAACGAACTGGAAAGCTCGTTAAAATGAAATTGAACGCTATCCTTCTAAATGAGTTATGTTACATGAAAATGTTGAAGTTCCGTCTATTATTCTCAAAAAGGAACGTGTAATTCAAATTATATTTTTTTGGGGTTTTTGTGTATAAGCTAAAACATTCTTAACTAAACAGTTTTACATAAATAAAAAGAGGCGTGGACTAATTTGCATTAGTTTTGAAAAAACAAAATGCAGGTAAAAATCCTGTGTAGAACTGAACTTTAATATAATGGTGACTTTCGTGTCTCGCGTGAGAAAAGGGGAACTGCTGTGCAAATTGAATTTCCTCTTTCCAAGGAGAAGTTTGGCTTCATTTTTACTATTATGATGGTTTCTTAATAGATAATAAATACATTGCTGACTGTAGAACTGTAAAATAATTCAAAATGCTCGCTTTCAGAGAACTAATTTGAAAGATTGCTTTCTGTTAATTAGCTATAGAAAATTTGAACTTGGCTTTTTCAAGAAAGCCAAATTGTGTTTTTTTAAAAATAATTTTTTGGGGCGTGGTCTATTTTTAATTTTTTCAGCCAAGAGATATGTCAAAAATCTTCGTAACTTTTCCAAATGGGCGTGGCCTAATTCAGTCGGTTGCTCACTGTTGCCTTCGCGGACAACCTAGCTAAACTGATTCAATCCCGGCCGAAACATTCAAAAGTAATTTAAAACCTGTCAATTTCAGAGAACTGATTTTGAAAGATTGCTCTTTATTAATTGCGTTGCAAATTGAATTTCCCCAATTATAGAGAGCCACACTGTTTCTTGTCATTATTGTTTTGTACTCATGATACCCCACAAATTACTTTCTTAAAATAGGAAACCCAAAGCAATTCAAAAGTAGGCGTGGCTAAATTTTCATTAGTGTTTAGATGAAGTAGGCGTGGCCTAGCTTGTATTGTTTTCGTAAAATTTTGCAAAGAAAAAGTAGTTTTAAAGCTGATACTATGGAATTATGTTTAGCGTGGGAAAAGGGGCGTGGCCTAATTTGCAAATTGTTAATCGATGTGTTTTTGGAATTTTTTAATTTTTCTGAATTAGATCGCCACGGCTGGCTAAAATATCTTCGTTTTGAAACATTTCCTTGACTTCCAAACTTTAAAATTTACTTTTCAATACTTTTCAGACTAACAATGATAATTTTCGAAGTTCTGTCTGTTATATTTGACATCCTAGCAATTTTTCTCAACTCTGCCGTAATTTTAATTTATCTGACGCACAAAGGAGAGTTACAATTTTTTCGACATTTTATTGGAAGTGTCGCCGTTTTGGACCTACTTTGTGCGATTTTGACGTTATTGACCCAGCCAGTGAGAATTTTAAAAGGCTGTTTTCAATTTTGGGGTTTCAGATATTCGTCTCTCAGGGGAATTTCGGCTTTATGCTTACATCTGGACCTTTGTCTTCCTTCGAAAATTCTCAATTTCTAATCGTTGGCTATTCCCTGGTTTACTATTTTATGATTCTCATGTTAATGAACAGCTTTATTTGCAGATACGTGGTTTTGCATCAGTGAGTTAATAAAATTGAAAAAGATTGCTACATAAAATCAACATTGACGCTTAAAAAAGGTACAACGCAACGAAAAGCTTGAAATAAGCTAAGCTTTTCTGGGTTTTTTTTCGGAAAAGGCGGCTTTTCGCAGTTTGAGAGCCTTTAAGTATGCATTCCGTCATATTGTGATCTGCTTAGCGGCCATGAATTTAATATTTTGTGAACTTTTTTTTGCGTTTTTGGTTAATCTTTTTCATATGCTTTTGCAATGCAACATTTTTACGACATTGTATCAAGTGGAACCGATTTTTTTTTGCAAAATATTTTGAATTTGGGCCATTTTTGTTTAAAACATTTCTAGAAACGGCATAGCAGAATATTTTAGATAGATTTTTTTTTATTGAAACATTGTGTTAGTTTGAGTTTCATTAAAAGGGATTATATAACACATGTAACACTCAAAGTACAAAAGTGTTGGGTTCTTTCTTGAAGCAGTTCAAAAACTCGATAAAGTGAAAGTTTGGGCTGAAAATTCGAGTTTTTCGCAATTTACGACTTTTGGCATAAGCCAGTATTTAATAGAGTTTACGCTTTTCTGTCTAAGACTAAAAAAAAGGAGAACCATAATGACAAAAATTTTATTTGGAGCTTGTATTTTAATCGCTATTTTGGTTTGTGAGAAAGTGTTTTGCTTCGTCTGTTTTTCATTCTTGTACAAGCCAGTTAATATCCTTATTTTATTACACGTGTAACCATTTTCATGTGTTCACGGGAAAATATCTTGACAAACAACAATTTTTTGGGCTGTCTTTGTAGCAAAAAAAAACTATTATTTATAAATATTTTTTGTTTGACGGATGATTTTTTGCAATTGAAACATTAAAATACTATTTAAGTGTTAAATCAGAAAGTTTCATCAAAAGCGAAAATCCTGTTTCATAAATGAGTTTTTGGGCATATTGAAAATATTCTCATCTGAGGTGATCCCAATGTTTCTCACCGTAAAAAAATTCTCTGGAAAAGTAGCATCTTCAATTTTCAGTAGAGGTTGATACAGATTGACAGGTTGACATAAGACTGGACGAAAAATAGATATAAAGCAAAAATCTCAGAATGTTAAATTTAGTTCAAATAATCGCTTTTGTTTTAGGAATCGCCTATCTTTTCTTCTCCGAAAACCAAAAATAATCTCCATTTTAGTCATCTTGGAATTTCTATTATCCGTAAACATTGCAATAGGCTTCTACTACCATTTCGGCAGTCCTAATGCATCCGCTGAAGCTCTTCAAGCAGCTCAATATTTCCTTGATCTACCCTATGCCTATGCCTATTTAGCATGGAATATGGTAAAAACCGTAACCCAAAAAAGAAAAAAAAACATTTAGTTTTAGGAACCATCAGAGGGTCATATTTGCGGGTGGCTTTATCTGCTTCAAAGTAACTTTGTCATCATTGGAGCTACAGTACTCAGCGGTTACTGTACATTAGCAATATCCAGAAGCACGGGTTACGGTAGAGTTTCTCAATCTACAAGGAAAATGCACAGAAAATTACTGTATTCGCTAATTATTCAGGTAATTTTAATTTTTAAAAAGTGTAACAAAACCTTTTTTCAGCTGGCATTGACTCTTGGATTCCTGGCTGTTCCAATTATTCCAATTTACCTTTTTCCAAGTTTGGAATACGGTATCGATCGAAATACGGCACACTGGTTATCGTCTACTTTCCCATTAGCCCCTTGTATCAATCCAATTGTTGTGTTTATTTTTGTCAAAGATTATCGTAACCATTTCTGGTTGGTTTTTTGCAGCCGTGCGAAGAAAAATGTGGCAGTTGGCAGAGTTGAGAGAACTGCATCTTAAAAATAAAAAAAAAACCATTTTTTTAAAATAAAGTTTTTGACGGGTTTTCAGATTTATGCGTTAAGAATCGAAAACTTATTCAGCAAATTACACGTTTTAAAAGGGAAGCTCTTTTTTAAATAGAGGGCTTAAAATGTGAGCTGTTTATAGTTATTCTGCAAATCAAATCATGAAAGTTTTGAGAATTTGCATTTCTTGAGGCTCTGATTTCTTGAGATCATAGTCATCTTGACTTACTAAGAAAAAGTAAAAAAAAAGTAATTAAAAATAAGCTATGCATCCGAACAATTGAAACCTAACAATTGCTTTTCATTAAATGAAAATAATTTATGTTTTTCACGAAAATTTTAATTCTCGTTTCTTTCGACCAATTCGCCTTACGTTTGTATATTTTTAAATTGCTTAGTCAAACAAAGCTAACAATTTATAAATTGTTAACTTTTTTGACAAACAAAAAATATATTCCAAAAAAGCCTGTCTGGCATTTCACAAGAAACATTAAAAAATTATTAACGGTTTTTAAACTAAGGTTCAGTCTGATTTATATTTTTAAAAGGAAGCTTTGTTTTGCATTAATTAACTGTTTCATGAAAATCTTGTTTAAAAAAATAAATTTCTGAGCAGTAGTTAAAGCGACATTTGGTTTTTCCAATGCAATTTCAAGTCTGCGGAATTCTGCAGGTTAGGAAAAGCGCATTTTCATTACGGATTACTGTTGCCAACTTTGGAAATTATATTCGTGTAGAGAAAAATTAAACTTCGAAATAAAATATACATTTTTAAGCTAATTTATTTTTAATTACTGATAATTTTTTTTCGTTTTTGCTATGTTTATTGTATTGTTTTGAAAAATGAAAAAAATATTTTATATATAGAGAATTTTCATTATCTAGTTTGCAAATTAATTGAAATTATAGAAATATCTGTATAATGTTTATAATTTTAAACTATTAAAATTCGAGCAACAAAACATGTTTTATGTCAATATTATTGTCCCATGAAAATATTAAACGATTTTCTTTTCTTGAGATACAATTTGGCTTGAGAACGTGTTGGACGAATATAAATGTTTTAGCTAGACCACTTTTGTCTACTCTAACCTCAAATAAAATATAAAGTACAAAAATATTTTTGTTATCATATTTCTCCTTGCTAAAAAAATGCAACAATAACATAAAGTTGTCAAACTGGAGAAAAACAACAATAGTTTAAACGATTAGGGTACTCTTCGCCAATTTTACTTCTTGGCCGATTCGCAAATGTAACCCTGACGCAGTATTACGTATGTATCCTAAAACACAGGATTTTCGTACGCAAATTCGCGTCTGGTGTCATTTGGCACAGAGCTATTAGCGAAATCGGGCGAATAAGCATTGACGACGACTACAAAAATTCTGAATTTGAAGTTCTATCGCTTTGCCGTTCTTAACGAAACTTCAATTTATGACTTTGACCGGAACTTTATTAGAAGCTGTAGCAAACTCATAACATTCCTGGTTCGGTGTTTCTATCTTCACGTGGGTTTGAGTTATTTGAACATTCTTTTCGAAGCCGTTTGCCCCGGGCAGCTTTGCGGGCCGGCCCGGATTGTGGTTAGTGACACCTTGTGTGGCGATTGCATCTATCCTGCCACCCACACATCGCCGAACAATGGATATTTAAAGGGACAGTAAGGCGGGTTTTACATCTTTGGCTTAAGTTCGAGAGAAAAATTCACAGATTTTGAAAATATATATGACTATGGGTCGCAAATTTACCGTTTTTGTGAAAATCCGCTTCAAAGTCGTGAAAAACGGGTCAGATTTGTAGACGGCCTGTACGCCCTGCGTGTCCGGCATTTACAAAGCATGCTAATGAGCCAAATTTCATTCAAATTGGACGAGGCAGCCCTGGAAATGAGGAAGGTGCAAGACAATTTAGCATAGTTGATTCGCATAATTTCCGACTGTATACGATCGAAAATGAAATGAAAACCCGCCTTACTGCCCCTTTAATAGTGCCGAAATCGGATCAATTGGAAAATCCAACATCCACTGATTGGTTTTTCGACTTCTTTCAAATCCAATGGTATAAAAATCGCTATCTGATTGAAATTCACGAAAAGATGATTCTTCTTTTGCTGCTACCTCTTCTCCTTCCTTCACTTGCCGTTCAAGAAAAAGCTGCGATTCCGCTTTGCAGCACCCCGGAAAATACAGACCAATGTGAAGAACAAATGGAAGTAGTGAAAATAATAGAAAATGGCATCAGAAAATTCATCAACAATCGGGAAACGCCGGAACTGAGTGAAGTTTGTGATTTTAGAGCAAAAATACATCAATTTCAGCTGCTGGAGAATGTTCCAGTAATTTTTCGGAATACGGAAAACGGGCATACCGATTTCGCAAAAAATTTCGATCAAGTTACTGTAGCATTGCAGCGCACTTTCAAAAACCTCATTAATCGCTTCGATGCGATCCACTTTTCTCTCAATGTGAGTTTTGGTTTTAATTTGACGTAGCTTTCTGTGAGGAGTTCTGGCCATCATTTTTGATCAAACTTCACATCTCTGAGCTTTTCCCTTTAAATTACTGTATAGCCGTCGCCACGCGGAAATCGCCGAGAAAAAGCCGCTTTTTATATCTGAGTGTTCGCTTTTTGCACGCTATTTGCGCCTGCGTATCGCACCCAATCTGACCTTTAAATATAGTCTGTTTCCAAATAATGGTCGGCAACGTTTTGAGCGGCCTTGGTGTTTGGCAACTTTTTAACCATTGACGATTTGAAACATTGAAGTGCATAGAAATAAAACAAGCGAAATAGCACAGTAAAAGAGGAGTGCCTAGACAAATAAGCGATCGCGGCGGGACCTAATGTGCCATCATTTAAGGTTTTGGCCAAGACCGGTGCCGTTTTTCGGAAACAGACTATAGCTAAAAGTACATATAATTTGGTGTAGAGAAACACTAAATTTTTCCTAACCTTTTTGAAAAACTTTTTTGAAACAATGGCTTTAATCTTGAAATTGACACACCTTCAATGACATAAAACCCTTGTTTCAGATCAACTTAGATTTGTTAGCCAGGGTTGCGGTTGGGCTAACTTTTGCCCCGAAATTTGAAATTGTAAAGTTATGTAAGATGTAGGAAATGTAGTTTTCATCTCAAAATGTATTTTTGTTTATTTTTAGAACTTGAAAGACATTTTTGATGGAATTTTTCTTGTGCGCGCGCGTTTTCGCGCGTGAAACATTCAATTAGGCGCGGGGCGATTTGAATGTTTCAGCGCAATAGCAGCCGCTTTCTTGCGAAATCACGCGCGCACAGGAAAAATTCCAATAAAAAATGTCTTTCAAGTTCTAAAAATTAAGCAAAACGAATTTTGGGTTAAAATCTAACAGCGAAAAATATTATCATTTCAATTTTGGTCATAAAGTCTTTTTTGCAATTTTTACAGGCTTTTCGGCGGATTTTATATATGAGCCTGTACAAAAAATAGTTTGTAGACTGAAACTGCGTTGAAGACCGAATGAAAGCTTAAATGAAGGTATTAGGCATCTAATGATTCAATGAGTCTCGTAGCCAGCTAAAAGCCGCAGCTTTGGGTGCGCAAAAGGGCGCCACTTTGAAGGGAGCGCCCGCTTCGCGTTTTTTCGGTAACGTTGGGGCGCACGAAAATTCTGGCAAAAGCATGTGTTGTACAGTAAACTTAGCCTAATAACATATCTTAAATCTGCGATAGACTTTTCAGACACTCGGAAGAAAAGATCGTTTTTGTGACTTTTTAAACACATTTGGCGCCAAAACCTTATTTATACGTTAGAAATAAATTTTGACGTCAATTACAATCTTTATCAGCGTAAAAAAAGCTATCGATTCAGTTTTTAATCTGTTAGTTTTTCTCAAGTTTGAAGGTAGTTAGAGTACCCCGGTGGTCAATTACAGTACTCCGATCCAAAAATCGATAATCGATTTTGCAAGTTATTTTCGGTTTTTAGGAGTCCTAATTAGTTTATAAATAAAAAAACAGCCTGATTGGACCACTTTTAAAAAAATCTGTCCATAGGTATATCGAGTCTCTCAGACAACGCGTCTTATAACGTTGAATTTAAGTTTCAACGTTGAATTTGGGTGTTTCAGTTTAAAAAAACGCGTTCAAAATCATTTTTTTCAGGAAACCATCGAAAAGATCCCGGGCCAATTGATTGTCTTTTCTTGGACAGCCTATTCAAATACCATCATGAATCGAGAAGGACGGATGACTGTTCATTTCGAAAACTCCACAATTTCTCGTCTGAGTGTCGAGTACAAAGATGTTTACCTCAGGCCGCGTTTGTGTACAAACGGAGTCAAAACCGACAAGTCTTGGGATCCCTGTGCTGAACAAGACGATAAAATATTCCAGTTATTTAGCGAAATTAGTAGATATTTGGCTCGGGGAGGAAACAAATGGTTAACAAAGGTGAGTATTTTTTTCTTTCTTTTATTGGCCCTCTTTGTTAATGAAACAAAGAAAAACCGCTGAAATTTTACAACTTTGATGTTCGAATTAGGACACGCCCACGGGCTGTATAGTCTTTACTTGATATGTCCTATAACACAAGTTTTTGATTGGAACTGAACGTATTTTTTGCGATAACAATTTGGAAAAATTGAGGCACTGGCAGACTAGACCACGCCCCTTCTGCGCTCCAGAAATCAATTAATAAAGAAACCCTCTGTGTACGATTCGAGCGGCGGCCTGCAAGCCCAAATTTGATCTTCCTATGGGGCACATCGACCATTTTGATCGATTTTTGACCCGAATTAGGGTAGGATACTGTAATTTTTAAAATTTGATCATAATCATTTAAAGTAGTGTTGTTTTTGAAGCTTATGCAGTGAAGAGATGGAAAATACCAGTAAACTATCGAAAATTGCGTGTGCTTTCGCATAAGAGTCATAAAACTTCCTAAAACAGAATATTAAAACTCAATATCTTAAAAATTTCCCGACATAACTCCCAGCATAGTTAGTTTTTTTTTAAACCTTTTTTTCGCACATTATTGCATTTCTCAGAATTTTGTTTTGCACAACAAAGCTAGTTTTTGACATGTTTGCGACTCAAAAACTTCCATGCAATTTATAAGTCATACTCTTCAAAGACAATGTTTCAAAACTTAAATTTTGCAAACTAACTATTTTCGTACAACAAGTTCACATTAAATTTTATTAAAATGTTTATTCTTCCTGCGTTAGTGAAACATTCAAAATTTATAAACCAAAAATAGTAATTGAAACGTTTAAAACGGCATATAGACCATTTTGATCGATTTTTGACCCGAATTACGGTAGGCTACTATAATTTTTAAAATTTGATCAAAATCATTTAAAGTAGTATTGTTTTTTAAGCTTATGCAGTGAAGAGATGGAAAATACCAGTGAACTATCGAAAATTGCGTCTGCTTTCGCAAAAGAGTCATAAAACTTCAAAAAAGTGAAAATTTGCTTTTGAAATAGCAGTTTTTAACATTTTACGACATTAGTATAAAAACGGCTGTAAAATGCGCCGAAAATTCAGATTCAAAGTCATCAAGATGGTCACGGAGTTATTTTTTATAAAAAACTTGCGCCGGATTTTTAGGCAATTTTCTGTATAGTCTGTTTCCAAAGGACTGTGTGCAACATTCGGACAATCTTGAAAAATGACACGTATGACCAACAACGATTTGAAACATTGAAGTGAACAGAGATAGAATAAGCGAAATAGCACTGTAAAAGATGAGTGCACAGACAGTTAACAAAGATCGTTGCAGGACCAAAGGGACCTAGTCCTTTAAAATTTGTGAACATCCATGCCCTTTCGTTGGAAATGGAGTATTTAATGGCTGTTTGCAGCCCTTATATGACAAAGATCGAAAAATGTGAAAAAATTCATTTCAAACGAGTTTTCCACATTTTCGATGTTTAATGGGTCCTTTGCGAAAGTACACAAACTTTTCACAAATTAAGGGTTTGATTCGATGTACCCACGACTAAAGCTATTGGAAAAACACCACTTCAAAAGAATTCGACGAGTTTTACCAAATTACAGTACCCTACCGTAGCCCAGATCAAAAAATCGATAATGACTAAAAAGCTCGAGTTTAATGCATCAAAAAGTTCGAAAACGAACTTTTTGATACATTAAACTCGAGCTTTTTAGTCATTATCGACTCAGATTTTTAAGAAATGCAAAATGGACACCTTTCCAGAAGCGGAGTATAGTGCGTTTCCAAAAAAAGAGTCAAGGAAAACGGGATTTTTTAAAGGACTAGGTACATTTGGTCCCGCCGCGATTTCTTAATTGTCTGCGCACTCTTCTTTTACTGTGCTGTTTCGCTTGTTAAAGTTCGATTCACTTCAATGTTTCAAATCGTCACTGGTTAAATACGAGTGGAAATCAAGGTCAGTAGAAAGTCGCCGACTCTTTATTGGAAATGGACTATATCAATCGATAAAATTGAAAATTGCCCCCACTTTCCAAATGTTTCGAAAACATTTTGAAATTTTTGAATGCCTTTTTTCAGATGCTGGCTAACACCACATTTATCCATTATTTCCCCAAAAAGACGCAAACCTACTTCAAATTCCGAGAGTACAAACGCACATTTTTAAAATTACTAAAGGACGTAAGAGACACCTATCTCCTGGTGAACAAATTTTTTTTTAAATTAAAGAAATGTTTTTCCCAAACGCATCAACGTGCCTGGAAAGTATGTGACTGAGTGGATCGGAAAAACGACAACAAACCTTTACGATATTTTTGGAACACTGGTTGCTGAATTCGCTGATGAACTTTCGTATGATGAATATGGAGAAAAGAAAATTGACATCAAAACTTTGCATTTCGGAAAGACAAAATACTTTAAGAAGCTTAAATAACAAAAAATGTTGATTGTGAATAAAACATGTTACTGATTTATACTACGTTTTTTCGCTACAAAGGGAAAAAACAAAATATATGTCCAAATATTCGAAATATACAGAAAAAAAGCTATAAATAGAACAAAAATACATAGAAAAACATGTATGAATTTTTTGGTCTATGTTAGCTGAATGTTTCACAAAAACCTTGAAAAATTTGCTATTCTTGCAATCTATACTCTATTTCCAACGAATGGGCAAGGATTTTCACAAATTTTAAAGGACTAGGTACCTTTGGTCCTGCAACGATTTTAGATAAATGTCTGCGCACTCCGCTTTTACAGTGCTCTTTCGCATATTTATTTTTGTTCACTTCAATGTTTCAAATCCTTTTTGGTTAAATACGTATCAATTTCCAAGATTGCCCGAAAGTCGTACACCGTCCCTTGGAAACAGACTATAACTTTGCGAATCAACAGACTTGTACTCTGTAGTTTCTTGCAAAATTCTCTTCAACATCAAAATGTTCGAAAAACGTAAAGCAACAGTTCCTTTTACCACCTTAGGAGTTATCGTCGAACATTCATTTTGTTCAAATATGTGTCCTACTGCCTAAATTCATTTTATGTTTTTTTAATATTCGCTGTGCAAAAATATTGGCTGCTAAATGCAATAGTACTTTAACATGAAAGTTTACTTTCCAACTTGCTCGGTTGCTCGATTGGAAATCAAAAAAGAAATATTATTCTTGTTTATTGTTTATTGGAATATAAAAAAAAGCAAAGTTTGCGTTTCGAAAAAGAAATAAATTCAATGTTCACAACAAAGTTTAAGAAATCGTTTTGTATTTAGTTTTAATGTTAAATTGGTATGTCGTAAAAAAAATTGTACAGGTTTCGAGACTTTGGCAACATTCAAATATTCTTGCCCAATTTAAAAAAAAGGAAGCCTTTTTTAAATTGTGCAAGAGTATCTGAATTCAGAAGAAAAACTTCATAGCCAACCAGAAGAAATTTGAATTTATTCAGGGCTTTAGTGAAACACTCAAATCACGCAACAGAAAAACGAATTTTTATTTATTTATTCAAATGTTTTTAGTTGTAGTTTAGTGCTTCGTAAAAGCCAATTACTATATTTACTTCTTTAAGATTTTTTTTAATATATTTTTTATTTTTCTTATAATTTCACATTTTTGACATTATCAGCAATGCGAAAATAAATTCCTTATTTTTGTTAATATGATTTTCTAAATTATGTTTGTTTTGATAAAAGTTAAATAATTTCTCAAACGATATCTACCAAATCGTAAAGCGGAAAATCCATTAAACCGTTTCAATCGTTTCAATCAAACTTGTTATCATTATAAAAATATATATAAAAATATATATAAATATATAAAAATCATTGTTGCTTTTTCAATCAAACTTGTTATCATTATAAAAATATATATAAAAATATATATAAATATATAAAAATCATTGTTGCTTTTTCAATCTGCGCTACAAAAAGCCGCCGCGCCGCCACTTTTTCAATCTCACAAGAATGTTTCAGTCCATTTTATGGATTATTCCACTTTTCTTTATTTCTGCCTCAGCTTTCAACCAAGACGACTTCAACGAACGTACCCGATCTGTACTGTCGCAAAATTACGAAGTCGATGAAGATGATTGGAGTGAAACCACCTTCGAAGGAACATCTTGGCCCTCTTTTGAATTTTCTGAATTCACCGAAGAATTCACTGAAGAGCCATTCCAAAGTTCCACTTATGTACCAACTGAAGAGGACAAATTACTTAATTTCCAATCGGAAATTCTGAATTCAATTATTGAAGAATTGAAATGGCTGGTCTACGACAAACAAGACACCATGATGCCGGTGTCTTTTGAGGTCAGTTTTTTTTTTCAAAACTGAACCTCTGAATCAAAATTTTTCAGAGAATATCATCAAAATTGGATGTTTTTGTTTCATTTGGTGGAAAGGAAACGAAAATTCGTGGATTAGTCGATTACAAAAAGCACTTTGTCAAGTTTTTTAAGGATGTTTTTGAGTTCAATGTTAAGGTAAGAGTAGTTGTTCCTTTTAGAGAAACCGGACAAGTTTTTTTTTCAATTTTTCGAAAACCATAAGCTGATACTGTCAATTTAAAAAAATACGACTAAAATTTGAAACAAAAAAAAATAAAGCAGAAAAACATTTGAGGGATTTTCAACCGTCTCAATGATGATTGTTAAAAATTACTACCCTTTATGCATTTATGAAACATTCAGGTAAAATTGGGAGGCCCTTCAAAATTTTGAAAATTATCTCTTTCCGAATTTAATTTTTTATCAGTTTTTAAACGTAAAGAAAATGATATGGTATTCATTAGAAAAACTGTTAATTAAACGATTATTTAGAAAGCTAGAGAGAAGTTAAAATATATTTTTAATAAATTTAAATTAGTGTACAACATATAAAATAGATTTGTTTATTCAATTGCCTACAATTTTGGTTTTGCGCATAATGTTTCGAATATTTAAGGAATTAATTTGAAAATTCAATTTTTCGATAAATTGAGAAGTGGTTACTCGTAATACATTGAAAAAATGCGTTAAAAATTTACGTGCTGATTGAAACATTAACATGCCTTCAGCGACTGTGAAATAAAAAGCAAATTTCACTGTTTTTAAAAAATTTCAATGATTTAAAAAAAAAAAAAAAATCACTGTCACTTCGGTTACTCTATACTGGTTATGAAATCTATAACTACCAAAAACCTTAAAAAAAAATTTTTTTCAATAAAAAACTTTTTTAAAGGAGTTGTTTTAAACCTTAGGACAAAACCGATTTTCAACCTTTTTCAGATTTAGAGAGCCATTTCTTCAAATTGAAAATTTTTCAAATTTAAAAACAATGTAATTACGACAAATAAAACAAATTGAGATACACTTGAACCAAAACAGGAATTTTTCCTTAATAACGTTATTCACTGTTTCATCGAAGTAACTCATTTTGTTCATCTTTTGGTTGCATGTTCATTGAACTTCGAATTCATTCATTCTATTTCGAATTTGAAGTACGCATTTGTTTTTGAGAATCATTTTTTAAGAATTTTCGCAAAAAAGCGTGAAAATATTTTTACTATGGTGCATTTAGTTTAACGTGTTATATGTCCGTTCGTAGAAAATTCTGTCATTTTTAGTTGCGAAATTATAGTTTTGTATAGTGTTAAATTTTTTTATTTCATAGTGTTGAAATTTTAAAAAAAATCATAGAATTTCTGTTCTAAAAATTAAAACTCTTCTAAAAATTTAGGAGTTAATTCGCACCAATACGGAATCTCCAACATTTTTAAAACCAATTAACACATAATGAACATAACTACAAAGTTTCACATTATCTAAAGAATGAGAAAAATAAATATACTCGTTCTCACGAAGAGTGATTAAAAACTCGACTGCGTTAAAAATCTACGTGCTGATTGAAACATTAAAATGTTTTTAGTGAACAAAATGAAATTTTTTTCAAATAGCGGAAATTGTTTTTTTTTTCAAGACGTATAAAATTTTTGTAGCATATAAATATTTTTTTCGTAATTTCAGATGTGCTGGTTAAAACTTTTTGTAAACAAAACTAAGCAAAAATATTTATAACATTGTAAAAAAAATGTTTATAATGTTAAGCTAAAAATAAACATTCTTTCAAATGAAATGGATATTCTTTCAAATGAAATGGATATTCTTTCAAATGAAATGGATTACGAAAAAATATTCTTTCAAATGAAATGGATTACTATAACTCTCTAAAATTATTTTATTAAATAAATATATAATTTTCTATCAACGTTCTAACGCTATTTATGGAATATAAAAATTTTGCCTGATTCTTGAAACATTCAAAACAAAAAAATGGTAGAAATTTCAAACTTTTGATGAATTCGTAAATTAAAAAGTTTTTTAAGGTTAAATTTATATAGAATTTTCCGACGGCAAAAAATTGGTAAGACTCTATCGCCATATTGCTAAAGTGTTTACTAATGAAACAAGCGCATTTTTTTGTAAAATGAAAGTTATTTAAAAAAAACACTATTCATTAAGGAGTAAAAGAAACCAAACATATGTAAAATTAAACATACATGATGGTTCAACTGCATAGAAAAGTTATTTGAGTCCTTTATTTGTCGCATAAATCCTCGATCCTTCTGAAATTTCGGTTTATAGAACTAGTAAATTTTGAGAGCATGGAAAGAAAAATCAGATTGTGAAGTGAATGAACACCTCTTCAATGAAAACGCCCTTTGGGGTTAATTATTCCTAAACCAGGTCAATGGGAATTTTTCAAATTATGTCGTATGCGGTGTTTATTGCTTTTTCCAGCGAAAAAAGCGTAATTTCTGCGCTGTAATTTGAAAAGTCGGTCACAAAAGCCGCGAAATTTAAGGAGTATAGTCTGTTTCCAAGTAACGGGGTTCGACTTTCGGGCAATCTTGAAAAATTACACCTATTTATCCAAAAATGGTTTGAAACATTTAAGTGAGCGAAGATAAAGTAGGCGAAAGAGCATTGTAAAAGAGAAGTGCGCAGATAATTAACTAAAATCGTTGCGGGACCAAAGGTACCTAGCCCTTTAAAATTTGTGAAATTCCTGGCCCATTCGTTGGAAATGGAGTACAGCTTGGTCTAGTTGTCCCCCAGAATTTTTTTTTAACTTTTAGGGCAACATTTTTAGTGTCTGCTAGCGGTGTTGATTGATTTTACTTAACCTAACTGTTTGCTAACCAGGGCGAATTGAAAACAAACGAGAGTTTCAAATCCATGGTTTGATTGAAACGGTGGCTTAGTCGTTGAACAAAATTAAGCACAAGCGTTGTAATAAAAAGAAAAATGCCCTTGTTTGTCTTATTTGTCATATTATTTTTTTTTTGCTTTTTTAAACCAAAACGTAAAAATAATATTCAATTGCAAACGAGATTTCTTTGCAAAACAAAACTCAAACTAAACATTGACATAAAATTCAATTTGAAAATCTAATTGATACTCAAAATTGTTTTCGCCGAAGTAACGGCGTTTACTGAAAATTTGAAACTTTTCCCCATTGCTGAAACATTTCGACAAAATCAAACAGAAAATTCCCACTTTTGATCTAAGTTTTAGATTGCGATTTAGAAAGACTGTTTATTTTTCAACTGAATAAAGAAATAATGCAAACTTCGTTTGACTATCAGAATCACAATCAAAACGGAACTGCCCTAAAAATTAATGCTCAGATTGAAACACTGCAGCTGGCAGAATCGAAGCATGTGGTTAAGAAAATGAAAACAGCTTCTATTTTTTACATTACATAAAAATTTTTCTTTTTAACATAAAAATTTTTCCGTGAAAATATAATATTCGCAACCTGTAAATATAATATTAAATAGGTAAAAGTAAAAGTAAATATAAAATGGAATTTTCGTAATTTACAGAACTTTTTAGAAAAAATTTTTTAAGCGTATATGTTTTTTTTTGAGAATCATTTTAAAACAATAAAATACCAGCTCACTGAACGCCGTTTGTTTAGGATTAGAAATTTTCCCGCTTTGGTAAAACATTCAAAAGTGCTCTATATCTCTCCTTCTCTCTCTTGGTCATTTTCTCTCACTTTGTTTATTTGTGCACTGTTCCATATCGAGTTCGGGAAAAAACGATACTTTACGCCAATAATTGAATGCATCGATTACTTGATAATTCTCACACTTACTGAAACATTCAAAAACTGAAAATTTTTTTTATGCAAAATGTAAGTGAGAAAAAAATACATTTTGTAAATTACCGATGAAAAAATAATTTTAGTTTGTTTTACAGCGGGGTTGAGGAAACTCGATTGAAAGACGAATCAAAAATTTCTGTTCGTTAAACTTAAGCGAATAATTATATTTAGCAATTGGTTTCGCTGTTTCATTTGAATATGGAATTTTGACTTTGCCGTGATTTAGTATTAGCTGATTTGGGTCTTTGATATTATTTAAAATAGTTCATTTTCTGAAAAAAATCAGAATATGAAAGTTGGTGACTCTGAAGAATTTCTCAAAACTACTGATTTTACATTGATTTTACAATTATCGCAATTCACACAATTCTTTGGGAAAAAAATCTGATGCTTTCATTACTAAAGCCACTAATAATTCTTACAAGCCACCTTACTGAAACATTCAATAACAAATGTTGTTTTATAAAAATGTAAGGTGAGAAAAAATACATTTTGTAAATTGTCACGTAAAATTTTGTTAGTTGTTTTTGGATCGGGATTGAGGAATCTTGATTAAAAAGCAAGTTATACTTTTATGTTCTTAAGAGTAGAGAGAGGGTATGTAAATTTTATTCAGTAATTGGTTTCACTGTTTCATTTGAGTGTGGAATTTCGATATTGGTCTGCTTCGACATTGGGCGGGTTGTTGATTTTCTTTAAAATAGTTCGTTTTTTTTTGAAAAATCAGAATATGAAAGTTGGTGACACTGAAGAATTTGTCACAAACTCTTTTTTGGCCTGACTCTCTCTCTTCGTTTTCTCTCTCGATAAACACAGTGTTTGAAAAGTTAAATTTAGCTAACTAATTATCTTTCTACAACTCAGTTGCTCAACATGTTAACCCTTGTCGCGTTAGTGAAACATTCAAAATTGTAAAAATTAAAATGTTCCAAAACTAATGTCAAAGTCGTTCTAAAATCGTTACGGTAAATTCTAAAGTAACGAAAAATATAAAATTTGGTGCAAAATTGTACCCTTGAGATTTTTCAGTTAAACATGAAATTTCACTGAGCATAATCGAAAAAACGGAGTTTATAGAAAGCCCCCCCCCCTTTTTCAATTTTGGGGGGAAGTACGAAACATTCAGTTAAGCCCCCACTTTCGTGAGGGCTTAACTGAATGTTTTCTTTTGTGGGGGCTTATTTGAATGTTTCCAGGAAATTCAAGAAACACCTTATAATAATTTTTTTCAGGAAGAAATTTCCAACACAGTTGGCTCAATTTCCGGTCAATGGTCAGCTGTAGCCGGAATCAAACGATTCGATGGAAAAACCACTCTGAATTTTGAAACCAACGTTTTGAAAAGCATCCGATTTGAAATTTCGGAAACCGAGGAAATTGACAAATCTTGTACCAGTTCCGATTTTCCGTCAAGTTCTAAAATCTGCGAAGACCAGTTTTCAAAACTCGAAGAAATTGTAAAACAACTCAATGTTTTTCTGAAAAATGGAAAGGATGCCAAACTTATTAAGGTAATATTTACAAATGGTAAAGTATTAAAAAAAACCTTTCAGCTTCTGAAAAATTCCCATATCCTTCTAGTTTCCTCAGAATCTCAGCACATTTACGAAGGGTTTACAAAATTTAAAAATGCTTTTGAACACATTTTGGAAAATCACAAGATTTTAAAGTTTACTCTGATTGTAAGTTTAATTTCAAAAAAATAAAAATATTTTTTTAAATTTTCAGAATGATCAAAAACACTTGAATCTTCCGGAAGAAATGACAATTAGGTTGATTGCTGAAGTGAAAAAAGAAGAAAAGACAAGAAAGACGGAAAGAATTATGATCGGATGCCTTCTGAAATTTGACGAAAATGGAAATCTGAAAGTTCTGGACATGAGACTGCCGTTTTGAAAATAATAAAGTTTTCAATTGGGATTTACAAGAAAATAATGATTTCGTTCCAAAATTTAAATTAAAATCAAAGTGATGTACCAAAATTACACCTCAAAAACTGAGAAATACTTTCCAAAATACATGAAACATGAAAATGTGGTTGCAAAAAATGGAATTCCCAAAATTCTGATCTTGAAAAGGCACTAAAAACTTAAAAAAAAAAAAACTCCTTTTTTACGCAAAATCTGGAAAGTCAATAATTTCGCAAATGTCAAGAATCGAAAAATAACTAGATGCGAAATAAATTTTGTAGCCTGAGTTAAAAAGGAAAACTGAAATATTTGTATAATATCGATTTTTTGTGCCAAAGGAAAAAAATCTATAAAGCTGTAATCTGCAAGAAAATAAATAATTGTATCAGACGCGTTGTTAAAAGAATCTGCGACAATGATTTTGTTTTGAGTAATGTGTGAGAAGCAACTGTGAAAAATTCCCAATTCAACATTGAGTCATATATGAAAAATTAAAATGCACATACAAAAGTAAAGCAAAAGAGTTTGTCAAAAAAATTTTTTTTTCAGTTTATATGTTTTTGTTAACGGTTTTGTAAATTTTGCTGTGTTATGAGGACAAATTCCGCACACCGCACAAAAGGCATAAAAAAACTTGATGCGGATCTTATTGGATAGTCTGAAACATTGACATAACTATTTTTGAAAACTTAAATTTTTGGCTGCGTACAGTAAAGAAATATATATAAAGCTAGAATCTGTAAGAAAAGAATTCTTGTTTTTTTTTATAAAACGCGCTGGTAAAAGAATCGGAGACTTTGCGTATGATCTGGAAAATAATGAGAAAAAGTTATTCGCCCAGCAGATTAAAAATAGTAACAGAAATGTGTCGGCTATTCTAAACATTGACCTAACTTTATGAAATAGAATGATAAATACTATGATAAATACTTTAAATTTACATGTAACAATCAGGCGCATTACAAAAAACATTGATGCACCATAATATGGTTTTATTTATATATATATTTTTCGCGAAAGCCGGGATTAAAAATATACTTTTGGTTACAAGAACATTTTTTTGATTTTTCACTTTCTACATTACATTTAAAGTGAAATATTGAAATGAAGATACAAAAACAAAGATGTGGTTTTGAAAAAATACTTTGTTCGAAAAATTACGGAATATTGTTTTTTTTGCGATTTCCAAGCTAAGTGAACGAAAAAAACCGTTTTCAAAAATTGCAGTTTGCAGTTCGCGTTTGTTGAAAATTCAAATAAAGATTTAGTGTTGAATTATTAAAGAATGCTTTTTCAAGAATGAACTGCAAAATAATTTCACAACAAGCATTGTGTCAAAACGAATTATTGAAATGATTTTGTTAGATAAAATTTGGTTGTTATTTTATGCCATTGAAAGCCAAATTGGTAACAAACAAAAAAAAATAGAGCGATGTAATATTTGTCTGTAGTCGTTTCAAGAGATCTGTGAAAATTTTTCTTTTTCAAAAAAAAATTAAGTTTGCAGCACTCTTAATAGATCTCAAAAAATGTGTATAGTAGTTTTGCAGCGTGAAACACTGAATTGACTTTAGGAACTAAAACATTTTCGTTTTGATGAGAAATTAAAAAAAAAACATTTAGAAAAACTAGTATTATCGATGCAGACAAATTGATTTCACATTTTGGCCGCTGTACTTTTTTTTTATTACACAACAAAAGTGCATGAAAAGGGAGATCAGAAAATTCTGGGTAAGAAAAAATTCTGGTTTTAGAAAAATGAAAAGATGGAATTATTTTTTTTCTGAAAACAAAATGCTTACAACGCGAAATCACGCCAAAATGGAAGAATATGCAAAATCACGCAAAAAATGGAAGAAAATTTAGTTGACTTTTTTATTACAAAATAAAAATCGGAATTGCAAAGGCGCCCAAATTTCGTGCAAGAATTTTTTACTCAACATAATTACCAGTGCCCTCTATCGCTAAAATTACAACCGCCTGTCCCCAAAAGTTGTCCCATTCATGAAACTTGCGACCAACGTATGAAACTTTTTGTACAATTGGGGGAAATTTCATGCATAAGTCAGAAACCATGATTACACAAAAAAACCAAGAGCCAACATTGATTTCAATGTTTTTTTTTCAAAAAGAAGATACGCAAAGAGACCTAAAAAGACACTCTACTGAAATAGCGAAAGAAAAGCGAAAAAATCGCTTTTTTCATCATATCGCTTTTTTCAGGAGGTATGTTTTTTCATCGTTTTTAAAAATTTGGCGCGCCTTTTAGTCCTGGTCTGCGGCCTGCGACCGCACCGACACGCGGCCGCTCAGGTAAGCGGCATACGGCCATTCATTACTCGTCCATCAGCCGTGAAAATGTCGTGAAGCACGCGAAACTCGGCCAATGGCCGAACTTACCCTCCCTCGTTAAGGAAATGAAAGCGTAGACCTACGCTGATACACCACACGCACGCACACACACACACTCACACACTCACACACTCACACACTCACACACTCACACACTCACACACGTGTCATCAGAACATTGTTCAGTAAATTTAAAGAGAGAAAAAAAAGTTTCAGTAAATTTAAAGAGAAGGGTGTGAACTCATTGCCCTTGGTGTGTCTTGAGTTTTGCGTGGGTAACAGTTAAACCAAATTATCATATTGATTTATTCTTATCATTGTCCATTTCCTCACCGCTTTCCTACCATTTCTCTCCTCTCCGGCGGTCGTCCCCGATGCTTCTCTTCACCCTCATTTTCTACATCTTCCTCCCGCTGTTGTTCTTCTGCTCGAAGGCCAAGAAGAAACAGGCGAATTCTAAGAAAACGTCTGTGGAAAAGATAGAAGTCCCAACTCCAAAGAATGAAGAAATTCTGCCTTGTGCTAAGAATACTGGAGGAGGTTCCATTACTAAAAAGCCAACAATAGTCCTTTTTTAGATTGCATGCTTTCGGACCAAATCGACAAACTTATAGATGAAAAACGACTCTCTGTTGAGATATGAGTAATTCGGTTTTCAAATATGAACAAATTAGAAACGTTATGATGACTCAGTTATGTTTTTTGACTGGTTGAGGGACGAAGAACGAATAATGAAGGATAATCTCGCGACCATCGAAAAAGTTAAAGCGGACCACATTTGCCTCCAAGATAGCAACAAAGCTGAGGCTGTGGACAAATGCATCCGAAAACATGTGAGTTACAGAATCTGTCTCTGTCTCTCTGTCTCTCTGTCTCTCTGTCTCTCTGTCTCTCTGTCTCTCTGTCTCTCTGTATCTCTGTCTCTCTGTCTCTCCGTATCTCTGTCTCTCGTCTCGGTATCTTTCTCCCTTAGTTGTTTCCTAATTTTTTTTTCATTTCAGGAGGAAAAAATGAACGAGATCGCAATGATGTACAAGGATTATGAGAATAAATACAAAGACCAATGGGCATGTACTTGTGAGATAGATCTCTATCATCAGAAGTATGAAGAGTGTGAGTACCCGTTCGGTCACATCGAAACGTCCATGGAGCTCAAAAAACAGAACAAAGAGGTGATAAATAACCGATGTAAATGCCAAATGATAATTACAGTGGAACGAGAGGGTGAAGCTGCACCCCGAACTGGCCAAGTAGATAATGTGTTTCTATTGACTACTCGCAAAAGAATCCATTTGCTCCTGGCCCCAAGATGTTTCCGTAAAAAAGGGTGTAACACTTTTTTTGATGTACGTGTGTCGCAATAAATGCAGGAGCTTCAAATTGTTGTTTTGTTGGTTTTTCAATTAGTATCGTTAATAATAATTTCGTGTAAAAAGGATTCAAAACATTCAAGTCTACAGGAATATCTAAGAAGACGCAAATGTCTGTATAGTTGACGCCAAACGGGCATCATGCCAATTTAGTTCAAGTATTCACTGTTGATGATAGATTAGCAGAAGGCACAAATTGGCATGATGCCCGTTTGGCGGCAACTATATGTAAGTTATATGTAAGTGTTTCAATTTGTGAAAAAAAGTAATACATCTCACTGCGCTCCAATTTTGACTTTGGACACATATGTACAAATTTTATTACTTCTATTTCAGTCTGAAGAATATTGAGACCCGGAATTCAGTTTTTTGTAAACATTTTATATAACTGTTGTTTCAATTTGGGCATGTTATGCAAAGCATAAAGCGATGCCTCTTTGTAAAGCAGCAACAATGTTTCATAAAAGACTTTTGCATTTGAACTGATGTCGTTTCTTCTTCACTTAATCAATATCAATGCAAACTTGAATTTGTTTTTCAAACATACTAAGTAGAGGGAAATTTGATGTTAGAACAAATTTTTAGAAATAAACGTTTACTAAAATTTAAAAAAGAAGCTAAATTTCGAGCAGAACATTCAGAATATTATTGTGCGATTGATGTTTTTGCTTGAAACCCAACAAAAGCGCTGTAAAAGGCATAAAAAAACAAAACTTTGAAAACAAGAGAAGAGAAAGAGTTTCTTCAGAAAACAACCAAACCAAACATAAAAACATTGTTGAATCCAAATTCAAAAATTTCTGATTTTGCACCGATTGTTACCAATAATTTTTGAAAACTAAAAAGTAGCATATTTGTAATTCTTCGTTTTAAAAGCATAAACAATTTTCGAGAAAAAATGTTCATTGTGGGTTCCGGGGTCCCGCCGCGAAGGGGACTTAAAGTAGTGCAAAATATCACGCAGTGATAAAAAAACACGGCAACAGTTTTAATTGTCTGTATTGTTTAGCACTTTTGTGTAATGTAAAAAATTTCAATAAAAAAAAACAACAACAAAAATAATTACAACAAGAAACTTTTTCAAATAAGAAAACAGGAAAATTCTTCAAATCATTAATGGAAACCATGTGGAATTCACTTGAATGTTCCGTCTCAAAACTATCAAAAATCACTTTAAGGAGAAATGTTGGGGCATCTGCATCTTCGATCATTTCGAACTTTAATTTTTTCTTCAAACTTGCTAATAAGAGGGAAATTTGATGTGAGAACAAATTTCGAAAATAAACGTTTATTAAAAATTTTGAAAAAGAACTCAAACTATTCCTTTGCGGTTCGCTTTTTTGCTTAAAGCCCCCCTCAAAAAAAGCACTATTATAGACTTAAGAATGCAAAATTCGGAAAAGGGGGAGATAAATAATTCTATAGAATTTTATTTTTTGTGGATACGCCGCTGATGGTGAAGGTAGAAAAACTACAAAAAGCAATTTTTTCTTATAATGAAAACAGCGAAACTCCTCTAATCAGTATTTTGAACTATATGGAATTAAAAGGAATGTTTTGTCTCTTAGTCATCCAACCTGGCTTTCGGGTGTGACATAACACAGATGTATGCGTTTGAATTTGTTTAATTGCGCTAATTTTTAGTTCATGCCAATCGGTTAAAAAACAAACGGAAAAAATATAAAAATGATGTTAAACGATGGAAAAGTTGTGAAAAACTAGTCATCACAACAAAAACTTTGTTCAAAATAAGTCAATAAAATGAATTTTTATGCTATCAAGATTACAATCAAACACTCAAACTACGAGTATAAATTAATGAAACACAAAAGTTTGAGCAATAAAAAGATTTTAGAAATTACATTCATAAAACAAAGAAATTCTTCAAATCATTATTTTCAACCATGTGGAAATCAAAGGAATGTTTTGTCTCAAAGTCATAAAAACAGGTTACTGAATGTTATGATTAATCCGTCGAACGAATATGTTTTACTCCGAAGTTTTCAAATTTCTAATTCAAGGATGAACTTTAAAAACAACGCACTTTGCGGTTTTGTTTCTTCTAAATCCTTGTTAACAGGACATCTTTAAAGCCTGAAAAATTTAGTTTTAAAGCCTGAAAAATTTACTTTTCTAATTTGAGAAACAAAAAATGATAGCTTGACAGCTAGTGAGAAAAAAAGACGAAGAGGCATAAATCTAGAGAGAGATGGATTAGTAGATTTTTGAATTCGTTCTCCTTCCATAAGAACATTCAAAAACACCGAGGTAAAGTAAAAGTGATTTCAGAACCTGGAAAAAAACCTTAGAAAAAAAGGAAATAAAATTATTAAAGTGAGAATATTTTCGTAGAATTTTCTTAGTTTTGATAAGGTTTAATATAACATTTTGCACTAATCTTAACGAAAATTTGGTCCAAAACCAGACTACTCGTTTTATTATTTTGTTTTTTTTCATATTTGCAATGAGCGGCCTATCGAACAAATAGGGTGAAAATTTTTGTTCTCAAAATGACAATGAAACATTCAGACCACAAAATTTAATCAGCCAAAATCAAAAGTTTGAGAAAAGAAAAGTTTTTTTTCCAGTAAGTGAATGTTTCGTCTAGAAGCCATCAACTTTAACTTTTGCGGGTGTTGTTAACTTGACGACTCGTTAAAAACAACTAAAATTATAGGAATGGGTTCAAATTTTCGTAGAATTTTCATAGCTTTGATAGGGAACGTTTTGCCTTTTCTTAACGAAATTTCGGTCCTTGATCAAACTACTCGTTTCTAGTCTTTATTTGTATAAGCACCTTTTCTCTAACAAATAGTGAAAAAAAGTTTATATTCTCAAGAATACACCGAAATAATCAGAAAACGAAGATAAAGTTATCCTAAATGGAAGTTGGAGTGAATGTTTCGTCTATTATCTAGAGAAGAAGAAAAAGTTTAAACAATAAAAAGGTTTTTGAAATGGGAAAAAGAGCAGGTGAAGAATTATCAGATAAAGAAACGTTTGCTAAAATTCAAAAAAGCTAAGTTTCGAAGAGAGCATTCAGAATATTCTTGTACGATTGGCTTTTTTGCTTAAAACCCCAAAAAAACACAATTATAGCCATAAAAATGCAAAAAAGCGGGAGATAAAGAATTTTGTCGAAATTAACAATATTCCATGGTTGCAAGGATTTTCACTGCAAAAAGATGAAACGGAAGCTTAAAGCCAACCCATTTCTAAAACGTGTGTTCTCTCAAGAACACCTTGAAACACAAAAACAATTAGAGAAAATAAGCAATTAGAGAACCCGAATTCAGAATTTTCGGATTTTGCGCCGATTGTCACCTAAAATTTTCAACAGCAAAAAAATTCCATTTGAACGCATAAAATAATTTTAAAATGTTCACTGTGGGTCCATTTATTTTAATACAAAATATCACGCAGTTATACAAAATATCACGCATGCCCGCTTTGTTCAGCACTTTTGACTAGTCTAAATAAGTAAAATAATCATTAAAAAAATTACAACATGAAAATTACATACTGAAAACAGAGAAATTCTTCAAATCATTATTTTCAACCATGTGGAATTCAAAGGAATGTTTTGTCTCAAAGTCATAAAAACAGGTTATTGAATGTGATGATTAATCCGTTGCTTTGCGGACGAATATGTTTTACTCCGAAGTTTTTAAATTTATAAACTAAGGCGCGCTTGGCTCGCTACCGCTCGCCAAGCGCGCAGTAGCTGGGGGGCTTGCAGCCCCCCAGACCCCCTGCGGGAGCCCGATGTTTGAAGCTACACACTAAGAAAGTCGCCTATACTCTTCGTGTTCTTAGTACCTAGTACTTTTGAAAAAATAAGTTCAACATGCTAGCTTGACAGTTATTGAGAAAAAAAATGCTAGCTTGACAGTTATTGAGAAAAAAGACTAAGAGAAATAAAGGGAGGGCAAAAGATAGGTCAGTAAACAATTTTTGGATTCGTTCTCCTTCCATAAGAACATTCAAAAACACCGAGGTAAAGTAAAATTGATTTTAGAACCTGGAAAAGAACGCTAGAAAAAAGGAAATAAAATTATTAAAGTGGGCTCAAATTTTCGTAGAATTTTCATAGTTTTGATAAGGTTTAATATAACATTTTGCACTAATCTTAACGAAAATTTGGTCCAAAACCAGACTACTCGTTTTATTATTTTGTTTTTTTTTCATATTTGCAATGAGCGGCCTATCGAACAAATAGGGTGAAAATTTTTGTTCTCAAAATGACAATGAAACATTCAGACCACGAAATTTAATCAGCCAAAATCAAAAGTTTGAGAAAAGAAAAGTTTATTTTTCCAGTAAGTGAATGTTTCGTCTAGAAGCCATCAACTTTAACTTTTGCGGGTGTTGTTAACTTGACGACTCGTTAAAAACAACTAAAATTATAGGAATGGGTCCAAATTTTCGTAGAATTTTCGAAGCTTTGATAGGGAACATTTTACCCTTTTTTTTTTAACGAAATTTTGGTCCTAGATTAATTTACTCGTTTCTATTCTTTATTTGTATGAGTGTCCTTTCTCTAACAAACAGTAAGAAATGTTTATATTCTCAAGAATACAATGAAATATTAAGAAAAAGAACATAAATAATCCAAAATAGAAAGTTTGAGTGAATGTTTCGTCTATTATCTAATGCGACTTTCGCGAGAATCGAGAAAAAGAAATAGTTTAAACAATAAAAAGGTTTTAGAAATGGGAAAAAGAGCAGGTAAAGAAGCATTCAGAACATTCTTGTTTGTTTGGCTTTTTTGCTTACAAGCCCGAAAAGCACTATTAAAGCCATAAAAAAGCACTAAAAAGCGGGAGATTATGTATTTTACCAAAATGAACAATATTCCATGGTTGCAAGGATTTTCACTGCAAAAAGAAGAAACGAAAGCCCAAAACCCAACCCATTTTTTAAGCGTGTGTTCCCCCAAGAACACCTTGAAACACATAAACAATTAGAGAAACTAAACAATTAGAGAACCCGAATTCAGAAATTTCGGATTTTGCGCCGATTGTCACCTAAAATTTTCAACAGCAAAAAAAAAGATTTTTCATTTGAACGCATAAAATAACTTTAAAATGTTCAATGTGGGTTCTCGGGTCCCTCCGTGAAGGAGATTTGTATTAATACAAAATATCACAGTGATAAAATACCCGCAAATATTTTTAATTGCCCGCTTTGTTCAGCACTTTTGACTAGTCTAAAAAGTAAAATAATTATAAAAAAAATTACAACATGTAAATTACATACTGAAAACAGAGAAATTGTTCAAATCATTATTTTCAACCATGTGGAATTCAAAGGAATGTTTTGTCTCAAAGTCATAAAAACAGGTTATTGAATGTGATGATTAATCCGTTGCTTTGCGGACGAATATGTTTTACTCCGAAGTTTTTAAATTTATAAACTAAGGCGCGCTTGGCTCGCTACCGCTCGCCAAGCGCGCAGTAGCTGGGGGGCTTGCAGCCCCCCAGACCCCCTGCGGGAGCCCGATGTTTGAAGCTACACACTAAGAAAGTCGCCTATACTCTTCGTGTTCTTAGTACCTAGTACTTTTGAAAAAATAAGTTCAACATGCTAGCTTGACAGTTATTGAGAAAAAAAATGCTAGCTTGACAGTTATTGAGAAAAAAGACTAAGAGAAATAAAGGGAGGGCAAAAGATAGGTCAGTAAACAATTTTTGGATTCGTTCTCCTTCCATAAGAACATTCAAAAACACCGAGGTAAAGTAAAATTGATTTTAGAACCTGGAAAAGAACGCTAGAAAAAAGGAAATAAAATTATTAAAGTGGGCTCAAATTTTCGTAGAATTTTCATAGTTTTGATAAGGTTTAATATAACATTTTGCACTAATCTTAACGAAAATTTGGTCCAAAACCAGACTACTCGTTTTATTATTTTGTTTTTTTTTCATATTTGCTATGAGCGCCCTATCGAACAAATAGGGTGAAAATTTTTAATCTCAAAATGACAATGAAACATTCAGACCACGAAATTTAATCAGCCAAAATCAAAAGTTTAAGAAAAGAATTGTTTAACTGTTCAGTAAATGAGTGAATGTTTCTTCCAGAAGCCAACAACTTTAACTTATGCAAGTGTTGTTAATATGTTGTTAGTATAAATCTGAAAAGAATTAAATTTGCAGTTGAAAATTCTTTCATTCTGAAAATTCGTAATTTTTCGTAGGGGTTTTTAGATTGTGGATAGTGAGAAAAAAGAAAAAAAGAGAGATATGTAAGATTTAAAAAAAAGATTTTGTCACCAAAACTGCGGTATGCTTTTCACCATAAAAATTTGGTCCATAATCAAACTACTCTCTTTCTCTTCATTCCCTTTGGGGCCGTTGTAACAAAAAGGATGAAACTGTTTATTCTCAAAGTTACAATGAAACAGTCACATTACTAATTTAAATTTTAAAAAATCTTAATGTGAAAGACAAAAAATTGGGGAAGGTTTGTTTTATTTTCAATCTGAGTATTTCGCGCGAAGTTGACAAGTTTGAAGACGTTTTTTATGTTATTAATTTTTTTTAAACTGAAATATGATTGGAAACTCTATACGACATCTAATTGGTTCCCTGCATTTTGATCTGCTTCTCAAATTTGTAGAAAACATTGAGTTAATGATAATACTAAAAAATCCGTTTTCCTCAACAGCGTATTTTGCTGTTAAAAATCAAGAAGAAACCTTATTACACAATTATTTAACATCGCTATTGTAAAAATGGAAAAATCGGGCCGAAAAACCAAAAAAAAAAAAAAAACAAAAAACAGACTGTTTTTCTCTTTTCGTGGGCTAATTTGTTTTAAAAACGTTGCCCACATTTCACTAGAAATCGGTATAATTGTTGTTTGTATATGAACAAATGACATCTGCTCAAAATTTCCAACAAACCTGACGATTTTTTGTCCGTTTGACACTTAACTGAAACTGAAGAACGTCGAATATGCAACCCATGTACGCCAAAAATTCAAATTTAAAATTTAAAATTAAAAATTCAAATTAAAAATTCAAACGAAACTTTCATTCAAAGTTATAACTCAAAAGTTATAGCATGAACCATTTTAATTTTAAAAAAGTTTAAAAACTACTACTTAAATGTATCCCGAAAGTTTGATTTCTACGCAAGTATTCCTCAAATCAAAGCAAAATGGGTTTAAAAGACAATTGGCGTTTCCAAAAAAGAGTCAAGAAAAACGGGATTTTTTAAAGGACTAGGTAATTTGGTCCAGCCGCGATTTCTTAATTGTCTGCGCACTCCTCTTTTACTGTGCTGTTTCGCTTGTTAAAGTTCGATTCACTTCAATGTTTCAAATCTTCACTGGTTAAATACGAGTGGAAATCAAGGTCAGTGGAAAGTATTTCTCCCAGAATTTGAATATTTTTCTTTATTGGAGTTCCATCTATTGGCAGCGCAGTTTTCAGCGAATATTCAGAAATTAACGAAACTTTCAGATCGCCTTGTTTTGGCCAAACAAATTTTGATCCAAAATCAAAAAAAAAATGTTTAAAATCCCAACTGAAAGTTCTTTCTAATAAATTTAGAAAACTAGAAGGAAAGAAATCAGTTATTAATGTACTTGTAGGAAAAAGAAAAAAAAGTTTAAAAAAGCAAAAATTCAAACTCTTCCTCTAGAAAATCAAGTGTGAACAAAACATTTTTTGGTAAAGTTAGGCTTTTTTAGTCTTTGAAAAAAAAATCTGATTATTGAGTAGATTGAACAGAAGAAAAATTGATTTAGACAAATTTATCCGGGTAAAAATAAATGTAGCACATCATTTTTTTAAAATATTTGTTGTAAAATTACTGCTTTTTCAGTCTTTATGTTTATTTTCAGCTTCTGAAAAATTCCCAGATTGTGTATTCCAATGGACCTTTATCTGACCAAGATGAACAAAATTTCAACGGATTTTCCGATTTTAAGGCCGTTTTCAAGAAGATTTTGAAGAAAATGCCTCTGAAAAAAATCACCCTTGTTGTGAGTTTAATTTTTTAAATTTTCTGTTAAAAATTTCATTTTTCAGAATGACAGAACCCACCACAACTTTCCGGGAGTTTTGAAATTCAGATGGATTGCCAAGAATAGGAAAAGCCGCGTTGTTGGCGCTTTTATTGTGAAATTCAAAGAAGGAGATTCGAAAATGAAGGAAAACTATGAAATCACCGAATTGAGGATCAAATTTCCGTTGAAGACTTTGAACTAAATTCTTGATGTATTATTTCTTAATGAAGTTTATAGTGTGTTTCCGAAAAACGGCACAGATTTTTGGGCAACACCTTAAAATATGGCACTTTAGGTCCCGCCGCGATTTTTCTAATCATCTTCGCGCACTCCTCTTTTACTATAGTCTATTTCCAACAAAGAATTGACAATTTTTCAACGACCTTGGTTTCTAAGCGTATTTAACCATTTTTATTTTGAAACATTGAAGTGAATAGAAATTTAACCAGCGAAAGATCACTGTAAAAGAAGAGTGCGCAGACAATAAGGCAATCGCGGCGGGACCAAATGTACCTGTCCTTTAGGAAAATCCCTTTTTCCTTGACTCTTTTTTGGAAACGCACTATATGCTATTGCGCCTGAAATACCTTTTTTCACTCCAATATTTCAAGTTGTCAGTCAGATTTTCGCAAAAAACCAAATCGGGCTTTTCCGGAACAAATTCTTAAAAAAAACAAAACACTCAGGTACTTTTGTCTTTGTTAAAAATTACATTTCAAAAAAATATATAAAACGGACTCGTAAGTTTCAGCGAGTGTTTTGCAACATGGAAAAAAAACTAGAAGGTTGTTAGATTTTAGGATTTAGACTTTTTTAGCTGCCTGTCTATGAAGTGTTTATTTGAAAGTAATGCTGACAAACCACATTTCTCTTGTATTTTTTACATGTAAAAAAAGTGAAACTCAAATAAATGTTCAATATTACTGCATAGGAAATCAAAATCAGGAATCAGCCATTTGACATTCGGATCTTAAACTGCTTATAAACAACATTGTAAGTATTGAAAGTAATGCTGACAAACCAAGCAAGACGTTTCTACTGAATTTTTTAATTTAGTAAATCAGAAAGTGAAAATCAAGGAAATGTTTCAAAATTATTTTATAAAAACGTAATCATTAAAGTCACATTCGGATCTGCTCACAAGCAGTAAAACTTGAAATAAGGCAGAATACAAAACAATTTTTTTTAAATAGGGAGTTTTGTTGCACTACGTCAATATATGGACCTTTATCTGACCAAAACGAGCAAACTTTCAACGGATTTTCCGATTTTAAGGCCGTTTTCAATAAGATTTTGAAGAAAATGCCTCTGAAAAAAAATCACCCTTGTTGTGAGTTTTATTCACTGAATTTTGTTTTTAATTTGCAATTTCAGAATGACAGAACCCACCACAACTTTCCGGGAGTTTTGAAATTCAGATGGATTGCTAAGAATAGAAAAAGCCATGTTGTCGGAGCTTTTATTGTGAAAATCAAAGAAGGAGATTCGAAAATGTAGGAAAACTATGAAATCACCGAATTGAGGATCAAATTTCCGTTGAAAACTTTGAATTAAATTTCATTTTTGTGAATGAATTTTTTCTGTTATTTTTCGGCTACAAGATTTTTTGCAAAAGAAATGGAAAAATTTGCAAAAGAACAAAAAACCTCTTCTAATCTCTTAAAGGCAAAAATTACATTTTAAAAAATTTGAAGACATTTTGAGAGTTTCAGCAAGATTTTTGCTAAAAAAAAAAATGAAAAGTTGCATTTGTTTTATAAAAAGTGTTTTATAAAAAATCAAGGGAATGTTTCAAAATTATCACATAAAAAATCAAAATTTTGGAATCAGCAATTTGACACCCGCATAATAGATTGATCACAAACAAAATTGTAAAAAACTGAAATAAATCAGAAAAAACAGGTTTTGCGTTGCACTAGGCGAATACAGCAAAACCGGGATGAAAATGTCAAAAAAATTGTATTTTGTCACATTGAAAAGGACTTCATTCCATTATTCACACCTAACTCGAGAAATTTACCGAAATACACGAAACATTCACGTAGTTTTTGGACAGAAGGAAAATCGAAGCGAAAGCAAAAAAAACAACAGTTTCAAAAACTGATTTAACGCAACCATTTTGATGAAGTAATGGAATATCTTTGCAACAGAAAATTCGTTCGAGGTAGTTTTAGAAAAACTTCTTTTTTATGATAGTATTGCGGGCAAAGAACAGTAATTAGCTCGAACCTTTTTCACTAACTATAAAAAAATAGACAAAACATTTAGTTTATCTCGGCAAATGATAAATATTTTCACAAATAATGGTTTTATCTAATTCATTACCACTTTTTAATGGTTGTATTATAAAAATTAAATCGTTACAATTTTTTGTCCGTGATCGCGCCGATCTCTCGATCTTATTGAAAAGAATTTATCCAAAATTTTGATGCTTCAATTATCTAATTTTTGGTAAAATGACCGAATTTTCAGCATAATTAAATTCAAACGCTTTCTAGCTGGAAATATCTGCAAACTTGTAAAAATCAAAAGTATAAATAGAAAATTGAGGTAATGTTTTAACAATATGGCATAATAAGAGAAGCTACAATACCAAGTTCATATTCGGATGTTTGAAACATTGTAAAACAATGAAAAGAGCAACCCAAAGAAAAAAAAATGAAACTTTCAGGACCGTGTAAAAAAGAAAAAATAAAAAATAAATAGTAGCAAAATCTATAGCAACAATTTCGTTCCAAAAACTATTTTAACTTGTTTTTAAATTGAAAACGAAAAATTTAATGAAACGAAACTAGTAAAATCAATAAATCAATGCCCGAAACCCATTTTATAGATAAATTCACAACAAAACTTTGAAATTTGTTAGATTTCTAATGGAAAAATATACAATAGTAAAAAATAATATGTTTGTCAACAAAGTAGTGAAATGTGGAAGTTTCCCAATGATTAATGTTTTATTTCAGCTAAAATTTCTCGGATTGTCTATTTGAATGTAGTTTCTGTTGCAAGGAATGAAATTTAAAAATTCCAACAAAAAAACGTGTGTTTTAAATGTAGATTTTTAGGAAACTCAAGAATAACTTCTGAAAAAAGCTCTAAAGTTGTTACGTTTTGTTTTAACTTGTTGCGATTGAATTCCCTGAATTTTTATGCTATGAATTTAAAAAAACCGGAAAAAATCGTCTTACTGTAGCTTTCATTTTTAAGTTTAAGGAAGGTGAATCAAAAATCAAACGCGAACTTTGAAACTAGAGAGAGCTTGAATAGAAGGCACACAACACAGGGATTAGCTTGAACTGATTAACTATAAAAAACACACAAAACATTCAGGTTGTCTCGCAAAACAATAAAAATTCCCATTGAAAAGGGTTATTTTTTTTTCAAATCGTTTACAAATCTTTTTACTATTTAAGGTAAATATGGTGACTTTTTAAATGTTTGTATTATAGAAATAACATTTCGTGATCGCGTTAATCTCTCGAGCATATTGAAAAGAACCATGCTTCCTTTCTCTAAAACTTTCGTAAAACATTCACCGAATTTTCACAAAGAGGATTTAAAATGTTATTCAGATGGAAATATCTTTTTAATTTTTTTTTTAGCCATTTTCAAGAAATTCAGAATGAAATAAAGGGCCGTTGAAACTCCGAGTGTTTCTGCAAATTTGTGAAATCAAAAGTTGAAATTTAAAGTCAAGGTAATGTTTTAACAATATGACATAATAATAGAAGCTCCACTGTTTCAAACATTGTAATGAAAACGCCAAAAGAACTGAAAACAGCTTGCTTTTATGGTGTACGTATGATACTCAGTCAAGATTAGCAGCAAAAAACATAAAACTGGAACAGATTACTCAACTAGTTTGAACATTATCACCGTACGACCGTTGGTCCATCAGTTACACCGTCTTTGCCGAAATATTGAAAATTATCGAAACTTTTCTTAAAAATCGTAGCAAAATCCATAGCAACATTTACGTTTCAAAAACTATTTTAATTTGTTTTTAAATTGAAAACGAAAAATATCTAGGTAAATTGACAGCGCAACTTTCAAGTTTTGACAGATTTCTGTTGGAAAATTAAAAAGGAAAGCTGACCAATATAATGCAAAACTGTGCCAAAACTGTGCGGTAAACACGTTACAAAAAAGTTACGTTTTTTTCAGAAAATGAAAACATTCCAATCAAAAAAAGAACTTTTAAGATTTTAAAATTTTTACATTAAAAAACCGCTTTCAATAATAATTGGTGGCTACGAATATGAAAAGCCACGTTGCTAGCGCTTTTTTTGCTAATTTCTAGAAATTTCATTTTTTCACTTTTATGGCTAAGAAGGATATTAAAAAAAAAGGCGAACAATGAAACCACAGAACTGGGGATCAAATTTTTGTTGAAGACATTGAGCTAATTTTTGATGCGATGTTTTTGTAAATGGTTCCGGAAGCTTTTTTATTTTTGATAAATTTTCTATATTCACTTTTGCACAAGATTTTAGTACTAGTGAGCGATCTTCATCGTACAAAGAGCGAAACAAATTGAAAAAAAAAATCAAAAACCATCAACCCAAAACGCCAAATTCTTTTTTGTTTTATTTAAGTGAAGCTTTAAGAAATGTTCCATTTAGTTTAAAAATCATGTTTCACTTTCAGAAATAATTACATGACAAACTTGTCATTTTGTGTGGAAAAAATCAAAAAAAGCGGAAGATTTTAAAGTTAGAAATAATTTTTCATTGAAGGGTAGATATAGATACAACTATTTTTAAAAAAAGTTTTTACTGAAAAAACTAACTTTGTCATATACAGGTTTACGCGAAACATACTTTGTTATAAAAAAAAAAAACATTTTCCGTTTCACGAGGTATTGCGTAAAGACGCTGTAAAAGGCAACCATTTCGAAGAAGCAATGCAATATCTTTTCCACAGAAAATTCAAGTTCAAGGTAGTTTTAGCACAACTTATTTTTATGCGGACAAAGAACAGGAATTTGATCGAACCTTTTTCGCTAACTATAAAAAAAGACACAAAACATTTAGGTTGTCACGCCAAACAATAAAAATCTCCATAAATAATGGTTTTTATCTAATTCATTACCATTTATTAATGTTTGTCCTATAAAAATTATATTGTTACAGTATTTTGTCCGTTATCCCGTCAATTTTCGAAAATATTGAAAACAACCATGCTTCATTTATCTGAAATTTTGGTAAAACATTCACCAAATTTTAAACAAAGCGAATTTCAAATGTTATCCAGCTGGAAATTTCTTTATATTTTTTCAGCCATTTTTAACAAATTCAGAACGACAGTAAGGGCCACTGAGACTCAAAGGGTTTCTGCAAAATTGTGAAATTAAAAGCAGAAATTTAAGTAGAAATTTAAAAAAAAAATAGAATAACAATAGGAACTGAAAGAACACATTCACGATGAGAAAACAACATGAAAATAATGAAAATACCAACCCCTTAAACTAGAAAAACAGTTTTGTGGTGTACTAATGATACTCAGTCAAGATTAGCAGCCAAAAAACATAAAAATGGGTCGGAATACTCAAGCAATTTGGACATTTTCGCTATACATGTTCATCACTTACGCTGTCTTTGACGAAATATCAGAAATGAACGGAAATTTCAAGTAGCCTTAAAAATCGAAGCAAAATCAATAGCAACATTTACGTTTCAAAAACTATTTTAACTTGTTTTTAAATTGAAAACAAAGGAACTATTGCTAAATTGACAACGAAACTTTCAAGTTTTGTTAGAATTCTGTTGGAAAATTTAACAAGCAAAACCGATTTTTAGAAAAGTTAAGTCTTTCAGCAAAGAAAAACGTTCCAATTAACAAAGAATTTTCAAAATTTTAAATTTTTAAAAATAACAAAAAAACCGCTTTAAATAATGAATGGTGCTATGACTATGAAAAGCCACGTTGTTAGCGCTTTTACAAATTTGTCATTTTGTGTGCAAAAAAATCAAAAATACGGAAGATTTCAAAGTCAGGTATAATTTTTTATTGGAGGGTAGATATAGATACAACTATTTTACAAAAACGTTTTTACTGAACAAACTAACCCTGTCATATACAGGTTTTCGGTAAACATACTTTGTTAAGCAAAACATTTTCCGTTTTACGAGATAGTGCGCAAAAATGCTGAAAAAACGCAATCATTTCGGAGAAGCAATGCAATACCTTTTCAACAGAAAATTCAAGTTCAAGATAGTTATAGAGAAAATTATTTTATGATAGGTTTGAGGTAATTCCAAAGGTCAGGAATTACTTCAAACCAATTTCGCTGACTATAAAAAATACATAAAACATTTAGCCTATCTTGAAAAACAACAAAAACTTACATAAATAAGGACTTTTTCTATTTTGTTAACAAATGTTTTTACAAACCAAGGTCAATAATTTCCCTTTTTAATATTTGTATTATAAAAATTACATTCGTTACAGTTTTTGAACGGTAGTGAAAAGCACGATAGTGAAACTTCATTTATCTCAAACTTTCGTAAAACATTCACCAAGTTTTTAACAAAACGAAATTTAAATATTAGTAATGCAAAATTGCTTGAAAGATTTTTATAATTTTTTGCCAGCCATGTTATAAAACTCAGAGAAAAGGGAGGCTTTGTTTTTTAATTCCTTTATTTAGTTAGTCAACTTCAATAAAAAAAAAGCGAAATCCTGACTGCATTTGTTTGTGATCACACTTTTGCGTTTTTATTTATTGTAAATTCTGTGTATCTGTTCGTTAGATTTAATGATTTCTTCCTAAAAGACAATAATATATAAGTCAGTGATGTTTTTTTTTAAAATCCAAGCATTATGTAGTTTATCTACATTATGTAGTATTTCAGATATTGACTTCGAGTTTATTACAAGCATGTGACGCGATGTCTGAGAGGGTCGAAATACATTTGGTCATAAAAATTCGAAGTGCTCCAATCGGGCTCCTATTTTGCATAGAAACTATCTAGGACCAACTAAAATGAAAAAAAAAGAATGAAATCGATTATCTTAAAAGTTTATATCAATCAAACTAAGGAGTCACCGGAATTACCCACATTATGTATTTATTGATTAAAAATTAACGAAACATTAACATAATTGAACGAATTTTAAATGGAGTTTTTCTCGGTTTTCATTATGGTTTTAAAATTGTATTCCGCAATTACATTGTTTTTTATTTTGTTTTATGAAACCAACATTCAGAGATTTCCTTGAACAATAAAAATCACAACTTCCTTTTTTTTAAATTCGATGTTGTCGACATATTGGATTAATCCCCGTTTCTTTTACAGCAATTTCAAATTTCATTTGGCTGACCAGGTACATTTTGCCATGTTTGGCGCCCAGCGTTTCCAAGATACTACTTCTTTTTATGTACCTTTCAGTGATAATAAACGCACAAAACACGTTCAATGATTTTTTAACTCTTGTAAGTCGCAAAACTCAACTTTCTGTTTTATTTTAGATACAACTTTTCAAATGGCGTCAAGCTGCGATTCAAAACTCCGCCGACTTCATTTTTGAATTATAACTTTTTCCTTTTTTCACAGTTATATTCATTTTGACACAAATATATATATACTGTTGTTCACAAAACACGCACGGCTTACATTTTTATTGGTTCGCCGATAAAATTCAAATTTTCCCACGCAAATGTGTCTAGAAACTGTTTCCCTTGAAACAATGCTTGAGAAACTATATAAGACCAATGTTTTGGCAAAAAAATGTGATACATGTCACGTTTTGTGATTATCTTGCTTGTTTCTACAGTAACCGCTAGTGTCCTCAGCAATGGTTTGTTTACTTTTGAATTTTCAACTTTAAAATTCATTTTTAGATGTGATTTTAAGATCAAAACGTTCCCACACGTCTTCTTGTACCAAAAAGCCAAAAAATCAAAAAGGAGAGGAGAGATGTGATGAACAAGCTCGTACAATTAACTCTGTTTTGGATGAAATCGCAGCTACTTACCCAAAATCGGAGAAATGTGGCTTTTTTGGAAACACTTGTGACCAACACACCCATAACCCGAGAAATAGAGTCATGTGCAGGGCTCAACTTATGATTTTGAATGATTTGATGACGGATTTGGGAGAATTGGCAAAGGATCCTGAAGCGGAAATGAAGAAAACTCAAAAGGTAATAGTTGCTTTTTTGGTACGGATGTGGCTTACACTTTATCAGGTTAGTAGTGTCAAAAATGGGTTTTTTTTTGCCATATGCTGTATTTTACAATTTTTAATTTTTAAAAATTACGGGTTGTTAAGTTCAGTTGACATTTTATTTGAAAGTTACTAAACTGTCCAATGAAACAATATAATGCGACTAACTAAAAAATTTTGATGTGTTCTAATTTTCGGCTGTTTTTTAAACATGTGTTATTTTTTTAACCCAAATTATTTTCAAAATGTGTTGCTTTTGTGTGATTTACATAAAAGCTTGAAGCTTTTGACCAAAATTTGTAAAACTTTGCTTTTCTTTGTTGGTTTTTTCTAGGATTCAATGGTTTCAGGAACATTTTGCGAAAATTCAAAATTATGTAAAACTTTGAGATAAGATTAGAATGTTGCAAACAGTAAATTGAATAGGAAAATTTTAGTAGTCTAGCTTTTATTTTAAAGTAAATCATCTGCATTGTTTAAAAAAGCGAAAAAATCTGTGAATTGCTCAAATTTTTGGTTTTGCGCTTTTTATTTTTTCGATGAAAGGTTAACAAAGAAATGTCAAATTCTAACCAATTCCTGCAGATTTTAGACTATTTCGTAAGTATTTTTATTTTTCTTCCCAGCAATATGCTCAGAAAGTTTGAATACAAAAAAATATTCGCTAGAAAAGAGGAAAAGCCTATGCAAATGCAGACAAAAAGAAGAAAAACATTATGATGAAACAGTCAATTTTTTTTTAATTTGATGGAAAAATAGTTCATTTGGTACGGGTGCAGCTCACGCTTCTGTAGGTTAAGAAAATCATGCGCGCAAAAGAATTTTTTGAAGTATTTCGTTTTTGTTTCTAAATTTCAAAAGTTAAGTTAAGTTGGGACGAGTAGGAAATATAACTGTCGAAAATAAGACCGCCAGAGAATAGAACTACGTAAAAACAGAACTGAGAAATAGTGTGCAACGTGATGAGACTTAGCCTTCATTAGCATACAACAGTTCTGTTTTCTAGCAGTTCTATTTTCAACGGTTCTATTTTCTAAGCGTCCCGTTAAGTTGGCATGGAAAGTTGTTTAACTTTCATGGAAACAAAATGGCAAAGTTGGCATCAAAACTTTAAATTAAAAAGCCTTGTTTGGTACGGTATAAACATGGTTCACTCTGTGGCATAAAGGTATGCATTGTAAATGAAGAATCCAATTTTTTACAACAAAATAACTTTTAAATTGGGTATTTTTATTCTAGTTTGGTTAAATGCTGCATACATTCTTTAAACACTTTGCTTTTTTTAAAGTATCAATTCTGCCGTTTGGCTTCAAGCTTTTTATTACAATTATTTTGTGTATCTGAATGCATCAGCCTAATTGTAGTAACTAAACATAAAAAAGGAAACAATTTTCAAGTTCTGTTTTACATATAAAAATTTAAACCGTTTCTTCCTTTTGTGATATTTCATTAAATTTCAATGGTGAGTTTTAAGAGGCAATTGAAGCTTTTTTAGCGGGAGATATTACTTTGATTTTAAAATGTTTCCAAAATAAAAAATACAATTGCTAAATTGAGTCTATCAAAAAACATTTATGCTACTTTACTCAGTTTTCTATTTTTTCATATTTTTTTTTAATTGAAAATTGTATGTTTGTTTCATTTTCATTTTCTTTTGTTTGTTTGTTTGTTTTTCACTTTCATGTTTCATTTTAACTGTCTAAATTAATTCACGCTTAAATGTGTGTAAGAAGCCAGATCATATTCAAAACATACAGCTTTTTGTGTGATCTACCGAAAAGCTTGAAGCTTTTGAACAACATTCGTAAAAATTTGTTCTTTTTTCGATGTTAAGAACTTATCAGTTGTGCAACATTCTGCGAATAATCAAAGTTATTTAAAACTTTGAGGTATTAGAAAAATTTGGTTAAAAACATGAAAATTTTAGACATCGAGTTTTATAAGTAAAGCACAGGAACACAGCAAAAAATTGTCTAAAACAGAAAAAAAGTAATGTTGGCATCAAAAAATTGGTATCAAAATAGGAAATTTAAAAGCCTTTTTTGGTATGGTTTAAACTTGGTTTACCCTGCGACATAAATAAAATAAAACATTCATTGTATATGAAGAATCCAATTTTTTACAACAAAATAACTTTTAAATTGGGTATTTTTATTCTAGTTTGGTTAAATGCTGCATACATTCTTTAAATACTTTGCTTTTTTTAATGTTTCAATTCTGCCTTTTGGCTTCAAGCTTTTTAATTATTTTGTGTATCTGAGTGCATCAGCCTAATTGTAGTACGTAGTAATTTAAACTAAACATAAAATAAAAAAAGCAAACAATTTTCAAGTTCTGTTTTACATATAAAAATTTAAACCGTTTCTTCCTTTTGTGATATTTCATTAAATTTCAATGGTGAGTTTTAAGAGGCAATTTAAGCTTTTTTAGCGGGAGATATTACTTTGATTTTAAAATGTTTCCAAAATAAGAAATACAATTGCTTAATTAAGTCTATCAATAAACATTTATGCTACTTTACTCAGTTTTCTATTTTTTCATATTTTTTTAATTGAAAATTGTATGTTTGAATGTTTGTTTAATTAATTTTAACTGTCTAAATTAATTCACGCTTAAATGTGTGTAAGAAGCCAGATCATATTCAAAACATACAGCTTTTTGTGTGATCTACCGAAAAGCTTGAAGCTTTTGAACAACATTCGTAAAAATTTATTTTTTACGATGTAAAGAATTTATCAGTTGTGCAACATTATGCAATTAACCAAAATTCTTTGAAAGTTTGAAGTGTTATAAAAACTCGGTTAAAAACATGAAAATTATAGAAGTCAACTTTTATAAGTAAAGCACAGGCACACAGCAAAAAATTGTTAAAAACAGAAAAGAAAGATATGTTGGCATCAAAAAATTGGCATCAAAATTGGAAATTAAAAATCCTTATTTGGTACGGTTTAAACTTGGTTTACCCTGCGACGTAAATAAAATAAAACATTCATTGTAAATGAATAATCCAAATTTTTACCACCAAATATGTTTTAAATTCGGTTTTTTTATTTGACTTTGGTTAAATGCTGCATACATGTTTTGAACACTTTGCATTTTTAGATTTTCAATTGGCCTTTCTCTGAGTGAATCAGCGTAGTTATAGCAAGCAGTAATTCATACTAAACCTAAAATATAAAAAGCAAAGGATTTTTAAGTTTTGTTTTACATAAAAAACCGTTTCTTCCTGTTGTGATATTTTTATTTATTTTCAATTGTGTGTTTTAAGCTGTATTTGAACCTTTTAAAGCGGGAGTTAGTTGATGAAAGCTACCTTTTTAACACAAACAGATTTGTTGTTGATTCTTTTTATTCAAAACTTTGGTATAAAATAAAAAAAAAACAAAAAGAAGAAAAATCAATTGACAAACTTAGTCCGTAAATCCTTTTTTGTACTACTTTACTTCATGAACCACAAATTAAATGCTAAAAAATATACTACCAACTTTGTATAAGTGATTCAGTTTGATTTTCTCTACAAAATTTGTTTTTATCGTCGGAATCTCGTCAAAAACCATCAAACCTGGTATAGTCGATTTCCAACAGAAAGAACGGAAACTTTTCAGCTACCTTCAATTCCCCCATATTTATCCACTGACGATTTGCAACTTTGTAGTGAATAAATGTATTTAGGCGAAATAGCATAGTAAAAGAGGAGTGCGCTGTAAATAGAAAAATCGCGGCGGGACCTAATGTGCCATCCTTTAAGCGAAAAATCTGTTCCGTTTTTCGGAAACACACTATAAATGTGAGGTTTTTAGCTGCAAAATAAAACTTTTTTTGAAAATATTACCTGTCTTGTCATTTCGCGTTTAATTTTTGGGTTTTGGAACTGATGATAATTTTCTCCATTTTTTCTACCCAAAAGAGTTGTTCCCGTATTTTTTGAGTCGAAAAAAGATTTGCAAAGAAAATTTTTCTAAATTCGAGCGCTGTTTGCGCGGGAAGGTTAACTGTTTCAATGAAAGTTTATTTTAAATCTTTAAATGTGCTACTTGCTATGGCCTCACTCAGATCTTGAAAACAAAATATAAATTGGGAGCTTTTTCAATATTTTTTTTTCAAAATAGCCTCTGAGATTATTAAGTTTGTTGTGAAAGGTAAAAAAAAACCAAAACATCTATAGTTCGTGCCAAAACTCCTTCGGAACAACGTGCCAATGTTCTGATGTTGTGCATAGAGTAAAGCGTGCAATTTAGGATACTCAGTCCGTGTACGCAGCGAAATCGGCCGAAGTAGATTTGGCGAAAAGTATAATTATTTTAATGTTCTTGCAACGCATTTAACTGTTTTATCGGCAGCTTTATGCCAAGTTTTTTTATTGAGCCCTCGCTCTGTCTATCAAATTAGGTTCATATAAATCCACAATTGTGTTTTCTTTATTCGGATGTTTTTTTTTTCACTCAAATAACTGATTGCGTAAATTTCAAAAAGGGTTTCATACTTATATAAAAATACTTTTTTCAGATCCTTTTCAACACTACGGTAACCTACGGTTTCAATGAAAAAGTACCCCGTCAAGCGATTGGTTTCGACGATTTCAAAACCCAATGGAGCTTCGTTCTAAAAGATGCTTGTGAATTCAAAATTGAGGTTGTTAAAAGCGCAAATTTCACTTAAATCGAATGTTTCAGAAATTTGAATTCAACAAAGCAGGACAAGTGGCTGCATGTGCTTGGTCAGCAAAAACTGAGAAAGAAATTTGGGGTGGGGAATTTTTCCTTCTCTTCGGTGACGAAGGAGAGGGAAAAGTGAGGCTTACTAGAGTTGAAATTTCCTGGACAAGGAGTCGTCGAGAGGAAACGAGATGTGAAGAAGTTAATGTTATAAATGAAGTTACTGGAGGGCATGAACTTCGAAAGGAGGAGCCAAAAATGGTGGAAACGAAGAAGGTAGAGAGGAGAGAGAGAGAGAGAGAGAGAAAGGAATAGAGAGAGAGAAAGGGAGAGAGAGAGAGAGAGAGAAAGGGAGAGAGAGACAGAGACAGAGACAGAGACAGAGACAGAGACAGAGACAGAGACAGAGACAGAGACAGAGACAGAGACAGAGACAGAGACAGAGACAGAGACAGAGACAGAGACAGAGACAGAGACAGAGACAGAGACAGAGACAGAGACAGAGACAGAGACAGAGACAGAGACAGAGACAGAGACAGAGACAGAGACAGAGACAGAGACAGAGACAGAGACAGAGACAGAGACAGAGACAGAGACAGAGACAGAGACAGAGACAGAGACAGAGACAGAGACGCAGAGACAGAGACGCAGAGACGCAGAGACGCAGAGACGCAGAGACGCAGAGACGCAGAGACGCAGAGACGCAGAGACGCAGAGACGCAGAGACGCAGAGACGCAGAGACGCAGAGACGCAGAGACGCAGAGACGCAGAGACGCAGAGACGCAGAGACGCAGAGACGCAGAGACGCAGAGACGCAGAGACGAGAAATATTGATTTTTCAGCTTCTCGGAGACTGCGAGGAAATCAATATAAGTACGGTAATAAACATGGATGTTCACGGTTTTCACGACCTAGAACACACCCTCGATTGGATGTTTGAAGAACTTCTTGAATTCAAACCGCTGGTTTGTAAAATTAAGTTAGTTTAAAAACGAATTTTTCAGAAAATCCTGACCAACATCGCTGGAAAGAAAGTGGTACAAAAGTTTTCTGCTCGATTTGAACATGAAAAGTGGGATGGTCAAGTGACTTTACATTACAACGGAAAAACTTTCGAAAGAATGGTGTTGGAGGCCAAAGTGACAAATTGATAATCCAACGCCTTTATAAGCTTTTGTGAATAAAAATGATTTCGAATGCTAAGTTAGGAAAATAATTGCAGAAGCAGTTCACGTTTTAAAAGGGAAACTGAAAATTTTCAATTATCTTTTGCTCCGTTTTCACTTTTCCTTCCGTTGTGCGTTTCAGCCTGTTCTTATGATTCATTCGACATATTGGCTAGCAATTGATCTTGTAGTCTTACAATAAATGTTTATTGGACAACTGAGTCTCGGAAAAGTGCAATATTATGTTTATACTGCTCGCCAATCCTATGTCGGACAAAATGGAACCACGTGGTAATGGGAAATTTGAATATCAACATCAGAATAATCTCACTTATTCAACCGAATTGGCTCATTTTAGGATATGTTAGTGAATTAGTTATTAACAGGCGATGAGTTGAAAATCAATCCATATATACTCCATTTCCAACGAATGGGCAATGATTTTCCCAATTTTTAAAGGACTAGGTACCTTTGGTCCCGCAACGATCTTACTTATTTGTCTGCGCACTCCTCTTTTACAGTGCTCTTTCGCTTATTTTGTTTATGTTCACTTCAATGTTTCAAATCCTTCTTGGTTAAATACGTGTCTTTTTTCACGATTGCCCGAAAGTCGAACACCGTCCCTTGGAAACAGACTATATCGAGTTTTTCTGATTGGGTCCTGGCACGAAAATTCATATCTTACACCCGACTAAAGGAATTTTTTTCTAATTTGGAAGCGGTTTTACCTAAAAACAATTAGTAACGGTTGCTCATTTGAAGAATTGAAAGTAAAGCACAAATTTTGGAATCGCACTGCCCCGGGGAGGAGGCGGTGGCAAAGCCAGCGCCGACAACGCCGATGTTACATAGTGCACAGGCGGGGAGTCGGGGGAGGGGGGGGCTGCCAGCTAGAGCGGTAGCGAGCCAAGCGGGCCCTTAAAAATTTATATGAAAGAGCTAATAAACGGCTTTGAAACATTGAAAAGCTTCTGCAACTGTTTTTTTTAACATTTTCGGACTGTTTTCGAGCTAATTTTCGGTGTTTTTAAAAATCGAACTAAAACACAACTCAAACAATGGAATTCAATGTTAGTTAATTGTTTCAACAAAAATTCTCTTGAAACATTTAGCTTTTGGAATTCATTTCTCGTTGCCGTTTGGCGTACTTTCGCTCTGCTATTCACTTTCTTGAGCAGTAAAAATCTTTACTATTTTCCCATAGGCGCAATAATTTCCAAATAGTCCGAAATCGTAATTCGTGAGAACCAGCGCGTATAGAAGTTTCACTTCCAGCGATAGTCAGCGATAGTCACAAAAAAAATGCTGACGTATCTCTTTTTCTTCTTTCTGACTACTGTAGCAGTTTTTGGAGCTCCGAACGGTAAATTTTAGAGAAAAAAAACGAAGAAAAACAATAAAAATTTTAGATGCCCATGTCCGAGTTAAAAGATTGAACGAGGAGGAACAGGCCGATTTGCTCAATAATATCATGGAAGAAATTAAGACAACTTGGCCGAAAAAGAAGATACAAACCGAGGAAGACGAAGAAAAAATTCCTAATACATGCAGCCATCCGGCAAAAAACGACTTGATGAAGCAAATGTGTGTGGAACAATTGTATATGCTTCATGACATCATGAACGATTTGGCTGATTTAACGAAAAACCCGAAGGCGAAAATGGAAAAAACTAAAAAGGTGAGGCATTTTAGATTTACAAAGTTTTAAGACATGATTTGGGTGTATTCTGCAGTTTATTTTTTTCATAGATGCGAAATTGAATTGAAAATTATTAATAGATTACTTTCAAAATTCATCTTAATGTTATAGAAGGTATGGGTATATTATCAAGATAACCTTTTTTGTTTATTGAGAGGATTGACGTCTAACAGAGGCTGTGCTCGATTATCAAAATGTCATCATAATGAAACATCGAAAACGCGGAATTATGATTTCAAGAAAAGATTTTTTAAAAATTAACCCATTAGCAAAACGCCGAAAGCAATCGTGACATTATAAACTGAGCATATAAAAAAATTGGATTAGGACGGAAAAGGCATAGTCTTTATCTGAAAGGTGAAGAATATGCCTTTTTTCATCAATTGAAACGATTTCATCGAAAAATATCAAATGTTTAACAAAAAAATAAGGTGCCTTTTTTCAACGTTGTAAAAATTTGTGAATTGAATAAACAGGCAAAAAAACACAAAAAAAGCTCGTAAAAAATTTGGATCATGAACGATTTGGCTGATTTAACGAAAAACCCGAGGGCGAAAATGAAAAGGCTAAAAAGGTAAGGCATTTTAAATTTACAAAATTTTAAGATTTGATTTGGGTGTATTCTGCAGTTTTTTTAAACGGGTAGTTAAGATGCAAAAATTAATTGAAAAATTATTTAATAAAAAATTTCATTAGAAATGTTTTACACGGTCAAAAAACAAAGTAAAACGCTTTTTGGGTAAAACAAAATTTTAAAAAAAACACTTTAAAGTAGGTCAAAAAGTCATTTTTGCAATTTTTAAAGCTTTTCGGCGGTTTTATTTTATTAAAGCCCACACAAAAAATAGTTTTTGGACTCAAACTCTGTTAAAAACCAATTATATGACTAATTAAATGTAATAGGCACAAGACGGTGCAATAAATTCGGTAGCCAGCTAAAATTGGCAGCTTTGGACTCGGTATCGAAATTGCGCGCAAAAATTACGGAAAAAATATATTTTGTGCAGTTTACATAGCCTAAAAACATATCCAAAATCTGCGAGAGACTTTTCAGGCACTCGGAAGAAAAAGTCGTTTTTGTGGTTTTTGAAGTACATTTGGCGCCAAAACGTATTTTTTACGTAAGAAATAAATTTTGACGTCGATTACAATCTTTTTTGCGTACAATTTCTATTGATTGTATTCCTAACATCTTAGTTTTTCTAAAGTTTCAGAATAGTTACATTACCCCGGGGGTCAATTACAGTAGACACAGTCGACCCTAAACTCGATAATCGACTTTTCGAGTATTTTTCAATGTATATGGGTCCTAGTTATATACGAAAATTCAGCCAGATTGGATCACTATGAAAAAAACTCTGTCCATAGGTATTTGGAGTGTCTCAGACATGGCGTCTTAATAGATTAATTTCAAAATTCATCTTAATGTTATTGAAGATATTGGTAAATTTTAAAGCATTATGTTTTTTTCGGATTGGAAGGATGTACACCAGAGGCTTTCCTCGATGGTCAACATGTCATCACAATGAAACATCGAAAATTATGATTTCACAAAAAAAAAAATTTTTAAAATTTTAAAAACACCTTTTTGCAAAACGCCGAAAGCAATCGTGACATTACAAACTGAGCATATAAAAAAATTGGATTAGGACGAAAAAAAGGCAGTTTCTTATTTATTCGGGATATTTAGATTGAAATTTGTCTACATAAAATCATTGCATGAAACAAATGCCTTTTTTTGTTGAAAATTTCATATTTTGCTTTAATGTTACAAAGGGAATTCCAACGTTGTAAAAATAAGTGAAAAAATGTGCGGAAAAGTAAGTGGAAAAATTTGCGAAACTTTTTCCCACTTAGATATTATTTTTCTTACAAATAGGAATAAATGAAATTTTCTATTTAGACATCTTAATGAGACTTTTTTAATGTCTGCAAAAGACCAAAGTGAAATTGTTCAATAAACTGTGCCAATTCCGGATTTATAAACGTACTCCGTACCAGAATGAATGGTTAGATAATATTTTTTTGAGTTTTTTTAGAGTGGCTAAATTTAGCAATTTTGGGCTGATGTAAACAACAATTAAAAATTAGAAAAACAATTAACAAAAAAAAGGACCTACTATTAACGAGTAAAAGAGTTTTAAAAAAATTTTTCACTCACCTGGTGGTCGGCCCAATTGTCATATATCTCCTTGATCGATTATTTGTTCACAAATAATTCTTCGAAAATAGTTGTGCTTCTAGTATTACGATAGATGGATACAGCCTAAAATGTATCAAAATATATAAAAGCCGGATAATTAAATAAAAAATATAAAATGTTTTTTTTGTAGTATTACGATAGATAGGGCATTTCTAAAACTGAAACAAGGAAAAGGGGATTTTCCTAAAGGACTAGGTACAATGGGTCCCGCCGCGATCGTCTAATTGTCTGCGCACTCCTTTGTTACTTTGCTGTTTCGCACATTTTATTAGTATTTACTTTAATGTTTCAAATCGTCAATGGTTAAATACCAAGGAAATTCACGATCATTCAAAAATCGTCGTCTCAAGATTGGAAATAGACAATAGATACATCCTAAAATGTATCAAAATATATAAAAGCCGGACAATTAATAAAAAAAAATATAAAAGTTTTTTTTTGGGAACAAAGAAAAAGGAAACAATCCGAATTTGGAATGAAAGCGTGACCTCGTAAAAAAAAGCCAGAATTCTGCGCTTTCAAGTCAAAAGACAATTTTTTAGTATCTGCAGGCGGCATTATTGATTTTTATTAGCAGTTTTTAAAATGCCCGACTTTTAAAAAACTTGTTTAATAAACTATCTTTTTCGAGGTTTTCTTTGATATCTGTAATAATTTCATGCTTAACGCTGGCAAATTTGTTTGCAAATTTTTTCAGCTAAAATAAAATATTAGCATGATTTTCTCAGGATCAAATTTGCAAGCGTTCCCATACCTAAAACATAAAGTTTTTCAAGTTTGAGAGTAGTTACAGTACCCCTTGTGTCAATTCCAGTTCTCTGACCAAAAAATCGATAATCGATTTTATCGAGCTTAATTCATGCGAGGGGAAAATTTTCGTCCTCTATGAGTTGGACTGTGTCAGACTCGTCTTAACGTTTTTGAAGATATAGATTTATTTTAAAGCATACCATTTTTTGTAGAGAATCGATGTGTACCGGAGATTTCTTCTCACGGTCAACATGACATTATAATGAAACATCGAAAACACAGAGTTATGATTTTAGCAAAAGTTTTTTTAGTATAAATTTTGAAAAGAAAAATATTAAAAAAGTAAAAGTAAAAAAAAAACACATTTGCAAAAACATCGTAAGCGTGTACTTTCAGATGTTCAAAAACATGGACTTATACATCGAATTCTACGATCCCTTCATTCACATCGAAACCAAAGGAATGAAGAAATATCGTGAACACTTCGCCATGGTTCTGAAAGACGCTTGTGAATTCAAAGCTGATGTAAAGCTTAAAAAAAGCAGAATTTTACATATTTTTAGAGACTGATTCTAAATGTCCCTGGAGACGTTGCCTCAACAAGTTGGTCCTCCAGATCCGAAAGTGCTAGCTATCATGGAGAAATTGTTATGCGCTTTGAGGAAAAGAATAACAAAACTGTGTTGATCAATGTTGATGTAACGGGAAAGAAAACGAAACACGCACCCAAGAAGTGTGAGAAAAATGGAATTGTGAATGAGCTTTTGGATGGACAAAACTTGAAAAAAGGAGATTTGGCGGAGCCCGTGCCATCTGGAGGAGTAAAAATGCCCGTAACCAGAAAGGTGATTTTACTATAAAAGTAAAGTAAAAGTAAAGTTTCCCCCGTATCAAGGTTTGTAGTACCTGCGGGAACCAACGGCTAAGCCCGGTGGCGGGGTTGAGGCTCTCTTCCTGGCGTGCCAACGTTTCTCCAGGCGTATTACTTTCGTAGACTCGTCTACTACCCATTGTACCTTCGCCGAAGCGTAGTAGGCTGGGTTGACCCGGGGCGGGATCGAACTTGTGACCCTTCGAGTGGTAGCCGCGCCTTAGACCGCAAGACCACCAACTACCGCTTTGAAGAGAAGAATGCTCATAGATTTTACTATACTCTTCGCCAAATCTACTTCAGCCAATTTGGCTGCGTACACGGCCTGAGTATCCTATATTGCACGCTTTACTCTAGGTACAACATCAAAACGTTAGCACGTTGTTCCGAAGTAGTTTTGGCACAAACTATAATCTGTTTTTTTCTCTGCCTCTCTATCAAGCACATTTTAAGCATTTTACAAGTAATTTGGCAAAACGTAGACACTGTATAACTTAATTCTGCAAAATTATTATCTTTAGCTAAATACATTCGACCGAAATAATATATTGGCGGAACAAAAAAGGCAAAAGTTTGAAACAACGCATTTTCCAGGAAATTTACATCTAATTTTTCAGGGTTAATCAGCGAGACATTGTATGGGTCGAACCCCAGAATTTATTATTTTATGGTAAAACATTCAATTCACCAATTTTAAAATAACAAGATTACATGCATAAACAATAGAGCCAATTCAATCTTGTTGGTCCGCTATGTAACTTAATTCGCATTTTGAAAAAAAATTATCTTTTCGAGGTAAAACATTCGGCCGTAGGTTTGTGAAACCAAACATTAGACTTAAACTGGTATACAAAAATACACCGCCAAAGTTAGTGAAAATTACTAGTTCGCATAATTTGTGCCTAATTAATTTGGATAAAAAAGATTCAAATGGTTTTTTTGGCATAAGCGATAACATCGTTTTTATAAAAAAAGATAAATGAAACTTTTTTTCTAATCTGTTCACGCCTAAACTTTTATGATTTTATAAAAATAATCGTCGGAGGTTTACAAAAATGGAAATGCAAACTTTTAACAACAGTAACAAATAATTTTTTTATTTCAAGACAAAATATTTTTTTTCGAACGTTTTCGTTTTCCAGATAATTTTCAATAATTTTGAACTGTTGACGAAGAATTTATTGCATACATTTGTACCAAAAATATATTCTTTTTAGGTAAAACATTGAGAGAAATTTTTTTTCCGAAATTGTGGCTTCAAATTTAGAATGTCTGAAAGTTTAAACTTAAAAGGGTAATCAGCATTTTCCGCAAGCTTAAATGTTTTTAGATAAGCTAACTAATTATGGTGTGTTTCCGAAAAACACGTGGAAACTTAAATAAATAAGCGGAAATGTTTTAAAAGAATTGATTTGCGAAAATGTCGCTAATGTGAAATTTCATTTTCCATTGGGTTTGTTTTAACAAATATCAAAAAAAAAATTCCTACTCCCTAAACTTCTATGTTTTTCCTGAGTCTCCCATTGACTACCCTAATGGTTCTCACTTTCTATAGTCTATTTCCGACAGAAGGACCGGATACTTTTCAGCTACGTTCAATTCCCCCATATTTAACCACGACTTGAAACATTGGAGTGAATAAAAGTATTTTAGGCGAAATAGTATAGAAAAGAGGACTGCGCAGATAATCAGACAAATCGCGGCGGGACCTAATCTCCCATCCTATAAGGTTTTGGCCAAAAATCTGTGCCGTTTTTCGGAAACACACTATATGTCATGTTTTCCACACAATTTCCTGGTAAATTGTCAAAATTTTCCACCAGTAGAGAACAACGCATTGGCTCGATCGAGTCCCAGAATTTACGATTTGTAGCTAAAACATTCATTTCACAACGCTTAAAAAAACGCTCAAGCTAAATTTGAAATTTGCCTGAGTTTTGAAATTGGTTTATTAGTAAAAAATAATCTAACTAACTTTGAAAAAAACTAACTTTTCTAACAACTAACTTTCACAATTTGAAAAAAATGTTTTTCGAAAATTTGCAAGAAATCTTCTGAAAATCTGCCGTAGCCCAAACTCCTATTGAGGTAAAACATTGAGCCGAATTTTAATGCACAAAAATTTAAAAATCTCCCTCTCTCTCGCTCAACTTTTCAACATATGGGATAAAAAAATACAAAGCTCTATTTACAAAATTTCTCAATTTGAGTAAAAAAAGATTTAGAAAGTGTAAATGTTATTTTTCTGAGTGTAAGTGTTTTTTTTTTTTGGCAAAAATTGTATTTTTAAATAAAGTAAATTAAATGGTTATTAAATGGTAAATTAAATGGTTAAAATTAAGTAATTCCGCGCTGTTTCCAAAAAACGGTACCGAAAATTCAAAGAACGGGGTGTCCTGGTCTGACATTTGCCAGCCCTGGTCAGGGCTCATAGAATATGGCAAAAGCGAACACGAATACATAAAGCCGCTTTTTCGAATAATTAGCGCAGATTGCGGTTTGCGACAGCTTTCTTAACGAAACTGACTGTGTGGGTTTCATTTTCCATTGTTTTTGTTGAACAAATCTTTGTAAATTTCCAGAGTCTCCCACTCTCTCTCCTTCTCGGTATTTTTCGCCCAATTTCGCTCCTAAATCTGTGCAAACGACACCAGACGCGAATTTACGTACGAAAATCCTGCTTTTTTAGGTTACGTACGCAATTAGGCGTCAGGGTTACATTTGCGAATCGGGCAAGAAATAATATGTTCGATGACCATAGTATTGCACAATTTTCAACCAGTGTTGGAGATCAAGGCATTGTCTCGATCGAGTCTCAGAATTTACGATTTGTAGTTAAAACATTCATTTAATAACGCTTAAAAAATGCGTAAAAGCTCCAGCTAAATTTGAAATTTGCCTGAGTTTTTTTCAAATTTGTTTATTGGTAAAAAAGTAACTTACTTACTTAAATAAAACTAAATCTTTTCTAACTACTAACTTACGCAATTTAAAATTTTTTTTTTAAAGTTTGTAAGACATATTCTGAACATCTGCCGTAGCAAAAACTTCTATTGCACAGTTCCGAAAAAATTATTATTTCGAGGTAAAACATTGAGTCAAATTTTAAAGCTCAAAAACTTCAAAATAATCTCTCTCTCAACTTTTAACATATGGGAAAAAATTACAAAGCTCTATTTACAAAATTTATCAATTTGAGTGAAAAAATTTTTTAGAAAGTGTAACTGTTGATTTTCTGAGTGTAAATGTTTTTTTTTGGCTAAAAATTTTATTTTTTAAATAGGGTAAATTAAATGGTTTCGCGAAAAATAAGTAATTGTGATCCGTTTCCAAAAAAAAACGGTAGTGGAAATTTAAAGTACGGGGTTTCCTGGTCCCACAGTGGCTATTTGTCAGCCCTGGGGCATCGGCTTTACGTCCGCAACGTGCCAGGATCGGCAGCGGGTTCTTATATTTGTTTTTTCCTACTGTGTTCCAAACTTATCTGTTGTTCCGTCCTTTGGAAACTGAATCTAGTTTCGACATCATACGAAAATCCATTGGTTATGCATCGGACAAAAGGTAGCTTAACAACGTATTAAAAAACTAGAGACACCATTTTTGACTCAAAGAAAAAAAAGTTGATTTTTGTGACTTGAAAAGCACATTTTGGCTTCTAACGTTTTTCTGCATAGGAAATCGGTTATGAGGATTAGGTTTATCTTTGCCAGCATAACATTTTCTACCGATTGCATACCTGAAAGTGCAATTTTTCTCAAGTCTGAGGTGTGACAGTACCCCGGGTGCCTATTACAGTACCCCAACCTAAAAATCGAAATAATCGATTTTCATTAACAGTTTTCATAAAAAAAGTGTCCTAATGAGTTTCTATACACAACTTGAGCTCGATTAGACCATTTTGAATTTTTCTGTCCAAATGCATGTTGGCTCTCTTATTCATCGCGTCTTAAGACGCAGTTTCTGAGAGAATCGACAATCGCCTCAATACATTTGGACAGAAAAATTCAAAGTGGTCCTAGCGAGCCCAAATTTTTTGTGGTAGCTATCTAGGGACCAATAGTAACAAAAACAATCATGAAAACCGATTATCGATTTTTGGGTCGGAGTGCGGTAGTTGACCCCCGGGGTACTGTAACTACCCTCAAACTTGAGAAAACTTCATGTTTCAGGCATGGAAAATGTTGCAAATTTTACGCTGGCAAACATTGTAATATAAACAAACTTTGATTTCCTATGTTGGGAAAAAGTTAGGTCCCAAAACATCTTTCAGAAATAACAAAAACTGCTTTTTCTCGAGAATGACAAATTTATACCTCGCAGTTTTTCAATATGTTGTTAAGCTATCTTTTTTACCTAGTATTCTTTGGTTTCCGGTTACTAATCACAGACATGGCGGTTAGTACAGTCGAAAGAATAGCGCGCGGCGCAGAATAGCGCTCGGGGGCCGATTTCGGCGCGTTTGACCCGCATTTCGGTTGAAACATTCATCCGCGCGCCCCTCAATTATGCCCAAAATTGACTGAAAACGGCTTTTATTGATATCAGCATGATAATTTCTGCTAAATTGACAATTTTTCTGTCCAAATGTATTTTAAGTCTCTCAGAAATCGCGTCTTAACAGAAAGAATGATTATTCAAAAAAGTTGGAACACTTAAGTGAACTGAATAAAAGTTATTTTTGCATTTCCTGATAACAATTACATTTCATTCCATTGAAAATACGAGTTTGGTTATAAGTTGAAAAGTGCCACAAATTCATAACATGCGCAGAAAAATAAATAAATGATCAGAAAAGTTTTAAAAGAATTGATGTGAGAAAATTTTGAAAAAGCGAAAACAAAAATAGAAAGCCGCTATCTTGAATAATTAGCGCAGATTGCGGTTCGCGATAGCTTTTGTGAACGGTAACAGGCTGTTTTGGCTTTTTTTAAAGGTTTTGTTGTAACATTTGTTTTTATTTTTATTCATTTAATTTCCCACACCCTGCGTCTCTCCATGTTTGTCTCCCTCACTCTTCTTGACAAAAATCACATTCAAATCGTGAAGTTGGAAGCATAAACAATCAAAGACTGCTCTTTTTTATATGAATAACCTCTTGAATTTCGGCAAAATATGTGGAGAAAAACTTTTTTTTTCTTTTGCTTTTATGCTTCCTAATTTGCTTCAAAGACAGTAACTTAAACTTTTTTAATAATGAGAAATCAACAGAAGTCAACTTTTAATTTATTTTCTTAACAAGTTTTTTCGATTAATTTCGCTATCGTTTTCGTACTGAACATTTTCCGTTTTGTTAAGTTTGATACTTAATTTGTGGAAAAAGGCAACTGAGTAACTTTCTTCTAACTTTTCTCAAAAACTCACCGTTTCTTTTTCTTATTACACCTCTTTTGTCTCACAACCAAGCATGGCAACGGGCCGGCCCGGGCCGGCCCGCTCCAAAATTTTTCACGGCCCGGCCCGACCTGGCCCGGCCCTGCCCGGGCCGGCCCGACTCAACCGAAAATTTATGCCTTTTTCAATGTAAAAATCAAAGGAAACGACAAAAAAAATTTTCGGGCCGGCCCCAAATTTTGCCATGCTTGCTCACAACGAAGCATTGTTTCGGTTGAATGCCAGAATTAATAATTTTGAGGTAAAACATTCAATTAATCAAGTTTAAAAACCCAAAAAATAAATTCGGCAAAATTTGTAGAAAAACAAACTTGAAAACTTAACTTTTTTCCAGTAAATTTTGTATTACGGTGACAAAAAATAAATCACCACATCAATCAAAACATCAACAAACCAATTTTTGTTTGAAAATTGAAAACGAAGTAATTTTTTTTAAATGAACAATTACAACAACACAAAAAATTAAGAAAGATTTTAAGGCGTTTAAGAATTACTGAAAATTCGCAGAACACTACTTTAATCAAAAAGACCTAAAAACAGTTTTCTATACAACTAAGGTTTTTGTAATTTTATCGTAACTTTTCCTAAAATTCCAAGCTTCTGCCTTGCATGTTATATATACTTCCCTTATAATGTGCAGTTTTTTTATTCGCGGAGAACGAATATTTTATTTTACAATCGCCTTGAAAAAGCCTTAGAACATTTTTTTTCAATCTCGGCCATTGACTTACTACTAAACTATTGTATTGGTAGAATTCCGGAAAGTATACTTTCAAGGAAAAACATTCAATTCATAAAGTTAAATGAAAAAACTGATTTTATGCGTAAAAATATAATAATTAGAAAAATATAGTTTTTTACGAGTACCGTTTTCAGATAGTTGGAAAAAAATGACAAAAAATTTTTTATAGGCAAAATTGGTAGAAACTAACTTGAAATCTTAAATTTTTTTCATTAAATTTTGTATCACGGTGACAGAAAAATAAGTCACCATATCAGTGAAAAAATCAGCAGAACAATTTGTTTTTTGAAAATTGAAAAGGAAATAATGTTTTTAATGAATAATTACAACAACACTAAAAATGAAAACGTTTTTAAGGAGTATAAGAATCACTGAAACTTCGCAAAACACTACTTTAATGAAAATACCTAAAAAAGTACCGTAAAAGTTAAAAAAAGGAAGTCGACTTTTTTTTTGAAAGAAATCGATTTTCGTTTTAAGCGCGTAAATTTTGCGCGTGAAATTTTGTTTAGCATTTTAAAATTTGGATGAGGTTAAACTACCCCTGTTTTTGTTAACAGTACACCGACTCGAAAATCGGTAATATATTTTATATTCATTTATGGGTAACTATCATTTAAAATGTCACCGCGATTGAAGTATTTTGAAAACATATTCAACAAATTCAAGAATTAGACGCGAATTTCAATGTTTTCACTAATTTTGTTTTACAGTAGCCTTGAAAAGCCATATAACATTTTTTTCAATTTTGCCAATGTCTCACTACATACCTTGCAAAACACATAGGTTTGAAAATTTGGTAAAACATTGGACAATGTTTTGTCAAAATTTTCGTAACAAAACTATTGTTTGAGCTTTAGCTTTACAAAAAAATGTGTTGTTACCAATGTTTGTAACTTTGACGTATCTTTTCCGTTATGTTATGCATAGTTCTCTTATTAAATGCAGGTTTTTTTGCAGTCGCGGAAAACGATGCATTGTATTGGTAGAATTTCATAACGAATGGTTTCAAGGGAAAACATTCAATTCATAAAGTTAAAAAACTGATCATATGCATAAAAATAAAATATTCGAGAAACATAGTTTTATTTACGAGTAACGTTTTCAAATAGTTGGAAAAAAAGGGAAAAAAATTTTTATAGGCAAAATTTGTCGAAAAAAACCTGAAAGTTTAATTTTTTCCCCCTAATTGTCGCATCACGGTGACAGAAAGAGAATAACCTCAATTTTTTTTGAAAATTGAAAAGGAACTAAATTTGTCAAAGAACCAAAGCATTTAAAAAAAAACGACTTTAAAGCGTGTATGAATTCCTGAAAAGTCGCAGAACACTATTTTAATGAACAGACCTAAAACAGTAAGGTACCGTAAAAGTAGAAAAAGTGAAGACATCGACGTTTACCAATAAAATAACTTCAATATTTCATTAACTTGGATTTAATCGCCTTGAACAGTCGTAAAATAACATTTTTTTTCTATCGTGTTCGTTGTGTCACTAATGTGCTTGTAAAACACATAGGTTTGAAAAAATGATAAAACATTGGAAAATGTGAACTTTCATAACAAATTGTTGTTTGAGATTTTCCTTTACAATTAAGGTTTTTGTAATTAAGCTTTGCAACTTTATCGTAACTTGTCCCAAAACTCGAAATCTCTGCCTTGCATGTTATGCATTGTTTCCTTATAATTTGCAACATTTTTAAAGGAGTGAACAAGGAGCCATTGTATCTTTCGAATCCCAAAATTTATAATTTTGAGGAAAAACATTCATTTCACGAAGTTTAAAAAAATTATGTTCCCAAACAAACTGAAATTTTAAAACCGCATGACCCTTGTAAATTTTGTTAATGAGTAACGGTTTTGACAAAAATTGATTAACTTGTAAGTTAAATTCAAAAATTCCCCTTATCAATTTAAAACGCAATTTTAAGACATTAATTAACGAAAATGTACTTTTACTTACTTTAGTTTATTGGCACGTTGAAAGAAAACGAATCACCGTATCAGTGTAATACTTCAAGAGCACAAATGTTTTCTTTACTTTCAAAAATTAAATTTTTTAAATGAACAATTAAAACACAAAAATATTTATAGAAAAAAAATTCTAAAAAAAGATAGAAACATTTTATTTTGCTGCGATTGGAAACATTTTATTTTGCTGCGATTGGAAACATTTTATTTTGCTGCGATTGGAAACATTTTATTTTGCTGCGATTGGAAACATTTTATTTTGCTGCGATTGGAAACATTTTATTTTGCTGCGATTGGAAACATTTTATTTTGCTGCGATTGGAAACATTTTATTTTGCTGCGATTGGAAACATTTTATTTTGCTGCGATTGGAAACATTTTATTTTGCTGCGATTGGAAACATTTTATTTTGCTGCGATTGGAAACATTTTATTTTGCTGCGATTGGAAACATTTTATTTTGCTGCGATTGGAAACATTTTATTTTGCTGCGATTGGAAACATTTTTTTTTGCTGGAAGCCCTTTTCAATGAGTAACTAATTTTCAATGAGTAACTAATTGAGTACTGAACACAACGGTATGAAAAACTGGTAAAACATTGGAGAATGTAAAAAAAAATTGCAACAAAAATTATTATTTTTTAAGAAGCTGAAGTTCTTTCTACAAAAAATACACATAAGAAACTTTTCTAAAAGCTTTTTGCCTCCAAATAAAAATCCTGTCGGCAGCTTAAGCTAGACCATCTGTTTAAATTGTAAGCAATAAAAATATTTTTTTTAAATGAGATGAAATGCAAAAAAAATTGCATTTATTTGAGGCTAAAGACAAGGAATGATTGTATCAGCCGAACGCCAGAATTCATGATGTTTAGGTAAAACATTCAATTCATAAAGTAAACATAAAGTTAAAAAATGTTAGCAACAAAAGTATGTTTTTTTAGGGAAATGGGAATAAATTTCTTTTTATTTGAATAATTAAAACAGTCTTTTGGAAACGGTACCAGTATTTTTTTAACATTTAAAAATAAAAATTTTTCGAAGACAAGAAAAAAACAGACAAAATCGTTCAAAAACATACCAAAAATTTCTTTAAAATTTGCAGAGCAAAGCTATTGAAAAGACAGTAAGAACACTTCTTTAAAACAATAAATCGACTTTTACCGAAGAAAATCTTTTTTATATTAATTATAACTTCGTGAAACTGCCTTTCATCGATTTCATGATTGGGGCGGCCGAACCACCAGAAACTATGATTTTTAGGTTAAACATTCTTCTCATAAAGTAAAAGAAAGATAAAAGTGTTGGCAATGAAAGTTTTTTGTGAGTGAAAAGAAAATATAGTTTTTTGAATTGAATCATTAAAGGGCCCGTAAGGGGCCTTTTCTGATTGGAAATGGAATGTATGCTAATCGAGCCATTTCAATTGAAAAGAATTTTCCGAACACCGCTCCAGACTACGGCCGTGCGCAAAATGCTTGCCAAGTCCTCATTAGCATACGATTTGGAAAAGGCCTCTTACGAGCCATTTAAAACCGTTTTTTGGAAATTTTTTTTAAACATTTTAAAAAATGTAAAGGTTTTGAATGACCAAAAAACGTCAAAAATGTTTAAAAACAAACAAAAGTTTTTTTTTAATTCGAAGAGCAAAGCTACTGAAAAGACAGTAAGAACACTTCAAAATTTTATAACAATAAACCTACGTTTACCGAAGAAATCCACTTCTATAATAATTATAATATCAAACTAGGCATTTTTATCATAATTTTTGGAAAACATTTTCCTTGCATCGTTAACTGGTTGCAAAACACAACGGTATAAAAGTTTGGAGAAACATTTTTTTTATTAAAAAAAAAACATTTATTTAAAATATTTATAAACGCAAAAACTGACTTCCAGCCATATTAACACTGAATAATATATTTTATTTTTTAATAGGAAATGAATTTCTATTAAATTGAATATAATGAAAGAAAAAAATCGTCTATATTTCTTTTTTCAGCTACTTGGCACCTCAACCTACGTCTACTTGAGCACCGTTCTCGACTTTAGAATGGAAGGCTTCGACTACTTCGAGTACAATATCGATTGGATGTTTGAAGAACTCATCGAATTCAAACCACTGGTATTTTAACCTCAGAATCACGTAAAACCTATTTTTATTTAAGGCCATGGGAAGAAACATTGCCGGAAAGGAAGTTTCCCAATTCTTTTATGCCAATTTGGAACAAGAAAGATGGGATGGAGATGTGAGAATTGAATACAATGAAGACGGTTCTGTTAAGCAGTTTGTGATGAATGCTACAGTTGTTGAACTTCCGAAGAAGAAACAGTAAAATCCACATTTCAAAAAAGGAAATTGCTTTAAAAAATTTATGTTGGGGTTGTATTCTTATAAATTGAGATTTTATATCGTTCCAAGTGTGAATACGTCTCAGTTGAATACGGAAAATCTTTTTTTTTAAGTTTTGAGTATTTTTCTAACAGTTTTTTTTTTAAATCTTAAGGTTGTTTTATAGACGCTGTGTCTAAAATACTGAAAAAAGATGATTGTTTAAATCGTTTAAAGTTTTTCAACCAAGCCAATTATTTTTTGGTTCGAGCTATACGCAATTTTTGAAAGTGTGGAAAAAATCTAGTCCTGCAACGATTGCTTTGAACAGTTTTCCTCTGTTTGTGCACTCATATTTTATAATGATCGCTTATCATTTTTTCTGTGAACTTCAATGTTTCAAGACCTTGTTTTTTTCAAGATTGCTTGAATTTCGACGCCCAACGGATATACTCTGCCCAAACGTTTATATACTTCATTTCCAATGAATGGGCAAGGATTTTCACAAATTTTAAAGGGGCAACGATCTTCGTTAATTGTCTGCACACTCCTCTTTCACAGTGCTCTTTCGCTTTTTATATCTCTGTTCACTTAAATGTATCAAATCCTTTTCGGATAAATACGTGTCGTTTTTCAAGATTGCCCGAAAGTCGAACACCGTTCCTTGGAAACAGACTATAGGACTTCACGCCAAACATCGGATATCGGTTTTTTACTTCTGATTTTGCAAGGTGTAAGTTATTTTTTGATTCGCTTGTTTGATTGTAGCTTATAGCCCGAAATTTCGTTGTAGGGCAATTATCCTATTCGAAATTTCGTTGTAGGGTATGCAGGGGCTGGGGGCTGCGCCCCCAGACCACTGCATACTCTATTTGCAAATATCCTATTGCGATCTATTGATTGACACAGATTTCAGTTCAATTATAGAACTTTTTATTTTTTGCAAAGTTCTGGCACGCTTTCGCTGCGAGACCCTACAACGAAATTTGCTAAGCTACTCTTGCCTAAGGCAACACCATATTGAAAGATGAGCCTAATCAGTTCACTGGAGAGATGAGATACGTTATGAGGCACACGTACGTCACGGATATAAGCGGTTTATTAAGACGCGATGTCTGAGAAAATCGAAATAATCGCGCGCAATTGGTGCATTCCCAAATTTTTGTATCCGATTTGGCTGAAAACACTAAAACAGTGTATTTAGGACCTAAATATACTATCGAAACCAAATTTAGCAATTATCGATTTTTCGTTGCCCCGGGCTATGATGCTTCACCAGAAAATGGAATTTCGCCGAAACTCATCTAAACAATTCACATATGTATGTTTTCTGAACCCTTATGGTCTGAATAACATTTCTTTAATTGTGCACAACCACGGTTTCCGGTGATACAAAAAAGTTACATGTCCGTTTATTCAGAAAAATAGCAAAAAAGTCACTAAAATCATCGCCACCAATTCATCTTTTAATTGCAGGAGATGAGACCCTATTCAATCGATTCCTTATACTTTTTTACGTTATATAAGTCTTAAAATTAAAAATCGGAGAACTACTTTTTGAGAACCATTTTTTCAAACGCGCCAACATGGGTGCCGCGCACCAATTTTCAAGCCTTCGAGAGCCTGCAATAATTCGCATTCAAGCCCAACTTACTCCAATTAAACTATAAAATTACTTTCTTTTCATTTTTACTTTAAGACAGCGTTTGTATTATTGTAGTTGATATATACCGACGTTAAAGCGAATAAACGTTAGAAAAAGCACGAAAAATCATTAAAAAACGAAATTTTGAAGTTTTTTGATTTTTCCATCAGTGAAATTGGATTGTCCATGTAATTTGCTTTCGAATGAGTTATATTTGAAGTACTTTTACTCTTTGTATAAGTGCAAGAAAGCAATTTTTCCTTTGCGTCTCGATGAGGCGCACAGCTTTCTGCCGAAGCGGCTGACAACGCGTTGGTCCTTGCGATTGTCAGTCGCTTCCCTAATGCGGCATCCCTTCCATACTAGTGAAATTGCGTTCTTGCACTTATACAGAGAGTAAAAGTACTTCAAATATAACTCATTCGAAAGCAAATTACATGGACAATCCAATTTCACTGATGGAAAAATCAAAAAACTTCAAATTTTCGTTTTTCAGTGATTTTTCGTGCTATTTCTAACGTTTATTCGCTTTAACGTCGGTATATATCAACTACAACAATAAAAACGTTGTCTTAAAGTAAAAATAAAAAGATAGTAACTTTATAGTTGAATTGGAGTAAGTTGGGCTTGAATGCGAGTTATTGCAGGCCCTCAAAGGCTTGAAAATTGGTCCGCGGCACCCATGTTGGCGCGTTTGAAAAAATGGTTCTCAAAAAGTAGTTCTCCGATTTTTAATTTTAAAACTTATATAACGTAAAAAAGTATAAGGAATCGATTGAATAGGGTCTCATCTCCCGCAATTGAAAGATGAATTGGTGGCGATGATTTTAGTGAATTTTTTGCTTTTTTTCTGAATAAACGGACATGTAACTTTTTTGTATCACCGGAAACCGTGGTTGTGCACAATTAAAGAAATGTTATTCAGACCATAAGGGTTCAGAAAATATACAAATGTGAATTGTTTAGATGAGTTTCGGCGAAATTCCATTTTCTGGTGAAGCATCATAGCCCGGGGCAACGAAAAATCGATAAATGCTAAATTTGGTTTCGATAGTAAATTTAGGTCCTAAATACACTGTTTTAGTTTTTTCAGCCAAATCGGAGACAAAAATTTGGGAATGCTCCTTTGACATTCGAGTTTCTCAGAAATCCCGTCTTAAAGCGTTGTACGTAATTTGTTCACAAGTAGGTCAAAGGTCCGAAAAATATATCGAACTAAGCATGGTATTTGAAAGCATATAAATTTATCCAAAGTTGTATCGATTTCTATAAATATGGCGATAAAAATTCAATACCAAATTTCTATTTATTGCCAAGGGCCAAAAAACGAGTAACAAATACCAAATATAGCAATTTTTGTTTGTTTTTTTTTATGTAAAAGAAATGTTTTAAACTAATCTTTAGTCCAACTGATGCGTATTGAGCTAGTTGTTTGCCTGCTTTCAAGCAAAATGTGAAATTTTGGCACGATGTGGAAAAAACTGTAAATCATTGAATTCGATAAAATGACAAATTTTTGTTGTTAATCATGATGAAAAAATGATTAAAACAACAACTTTTTGAAGAAAAACAATTATTTTAATTATAGCAGGCTGGGTCACACCCGTTTCTCGGTTTTGGGTCCAGCAGAATTCAAATCTCAAAATTGTATAAATTTTAATCTAGGAGAAAGAAAACCACACAAAAACTGATCATCGGTTTTATTGACTACTTTATATTACTCAAAACATTCGAGCATTAAAAAAATGTTCAGTGACAAACTACGAAATAATAAAGAAACACATATTATTTTTTTATTTAAATGTATTATACCTGATGGTCCAGTGTTTAGAATTACTCCTTGATAGTACAACAGTCTTCGAAAAATTCCTCGAAATAAGTTGTACGCCTGAAATTCTGATGTAAAAAAAACTTGAAAATTTCGTGTGAAAGGGAAAGGATAGAATCAAAATGTCGAAATGATTGCATGGCTACGTGAAAAAAGCTTTGTTATTTTGTAAAGCGTTGTTCACAATTAGTCCATAAGTTGGTCAAAGGATAACTGTTTAGTTTCTGCGGGCGGCGGTGTTTATTGTTTTGCGTAAAAAAAGCGACAAATTCCGCTTTTTTCTCAATTTATCTGCAATCTGTACACTATATCCGCCTGAGACTCGCGCACTTCACGTAGCATTTAGGTTACATCCCGTTTTTTTTGTTTCCTTTCTGCGCCTACCTATTTTGGATTAACCCACCGTTAACGTTTCATTTACTCTACTCAAATTCGCTAAAACAGTGAAATAAAATAATTTTTTTTTTAAAGGGTTCACAATAGGCTCTAAGAATGCAGAAACTTGCGCTAAAAGAAAGAAAATGGTACCCTCTCCCTATTTTTTAAGAAAGCACTGTGTATGCCTCTAGCTGCACCAATAGTGTGAAAATAGTGAAATCAGTGGTTTGATTTCCGAAAGAACCCCAGAAAACTCCAAAAAAAAAACCCCAAAAAAACTTTTTTTGTTCATTTTTAAAATGTAAACTTGCATGTTTCACTATTACCTCATAATGTGGCATTAAATCATTTTCCACTTTTCGTCTAATTCCTACTTCACATGTGTAATGCACAATTATGTTGCGGACTTACAAATACACGATAATGGGGTACATTTTATACGCCTTCATTTGCAAAATGTGACAACTTAAGGTTCCTTTGTTTTGCTCTGTGGGATGAAACGAAATGTTATATGTTAATTTTGACATACTCAAGTAAAGTTTAAAATAATCCTAATACAATTATTTCGAAGAAAGCGCCATCGTTGCGGGACCACGGGCCCAAACCGCTAAAAAGCGGTTTGGGCCCGTGGTCCCGCAACGATATGCGGCGCCTAGTTTTAATAACCGTGCGCCTCGCTTTCGCTAGCTGTCTCCTCCGCGAGCACTGTCTCCCGCTGGCCGTAAAAAACGCGCGAACACATGTTTTTATTCCTTTGTCTACGTGTGAACTAATTCGCGTCGCGGCAGAACCAACGCCTCCGACCCAACTCTTTTGCCCCGTTGCATAATTTTTTTCTCTCGAAGTTGTTGATATTTTCAGGACATAAATTTTTCAATGGATAAAAAAATATAAAAGATTTAGAATCCAACTCTTTACGAACACAACAAAAACAATTTGGTTTTTTGTCCCTTTTTTTAGAAATGTAAAAAAAAAGATCAAATTCTTTTTTTGGTTGTTGAAAATCCCTGTTTCTCAAATGTGTCAAGCCCAAAAAAATAAAAACCGTTTCCATGCTGTTTGAGGTTTTAGGTCAGTTGAGGGTTTTACACCAAACTTTATTCCTACGAGATGATATCGATATAATTCGATAATGCCGTTTGCCCCGATAAATTTTACATTAAAACAGTTTCGTCCATTCTTTAGAAATTTTCGCTGAATGACAGGATCCGGCAAGGATTGCATTTTTGTTGGTTTTTCACGGCTGCAGGCGCTTGTTGTTGTAGCCTGTTTCCAACGAAAGGTTTGCTATTTTTCAGTGAATTTGTATCCATTCATGTTTAACCAGTGACGATTTAAAACATCGAAGTGAAAAACAGTAAAATGAGGGAAATAGCACTGTGAAAGGGGAGTGCGCATACAATTACACGATCGCGGCGGGACCTAATGTGCTACCCTTTAAGGTTTTGGCCGAAAACAGGTGCCGTTTTTCGGAAACACGCTATAAAAGAAGAAAGGTATTTTGATGAACAACATTTAAAAAAAATAATATCTCTTTTTGACTGTTGACGTATTTTTTTTTTTCCTTTTTAATAGAAATGCCGTTGTTACACTAAACTTATTTATAGTGTGTTTCCAAGAAAGAGTAGAGGAAAAGGGGATTTTCCTAAAGGACAGGTACATTTGGTCCCGCCGCGATTTATAAATTGTCGACGCACTCCTCTTTTACTGTGTTGTTTCGCTTGTTGAAGTTTTATTCACTTCTTTGTTTCAAGCTGCTAGTGGTTAAATACGAATGAAAATCAAGGTCTGTGGAAAGTCGTCGACTCTTCGTTGGAAATGGACTATACAGTTTTGGGGATTTTTTTGCCATGCGTTTCTCTAATAGACGCTGTGGTCCTGCAACGACAATGGGCGCTCAGTTCTGATAACCATGCGGCTGGTGGTGTCTGGCTTTCCGACCCAACTATTTACGAACACAAAAAACGGTTCACTTATTGGTCCCTATCTTTTAAAGAAGTGTAAAATAAAATAGAATTTTACTTTTTGAAAATACCTGTTCCTCAAGTGTCATCAAGTCCAAAACTTCCAGTTTTATGATTTTTGCAGTTTTTTTTACTAATCAGTATTTTTGCAGTGTCACAATTAAAATATAATTTAACGTGTCTTTTTTGCTGTAAGGCATGAAACGAGAAATTTTCTAATTTGTGATTAACTCAAGCAAGATTCTAATAATTTCGAATGCAAATTTATCGAAGACCCTGGCCTGGGTGTAAACTCGAGTTTTGTCAAAATGATGCATTGTGTGGTTTAACCTCAGTTGAGTGTTTAATACAAAAGGTTAGTATTTCGGGATGAAATTGGTGTTATTTCCATTTGGCCGTTGCAAATTTTCTTTCACGTTACTTGGAAACCGTTTCAACCTTTCTTTAGAAGTTCTTTTTTTAGAATTGCGGTAGGCGTATCTCTAATAGACGCTTTGGTCCCGCCACGACCGGCGGCGCCAAGTTCTAAAAACTGTGCAGCTGGTTATCTCTGGCTGTCTCTTCCAGCGAGCACTCTCTCCCCAGCTGGGATCCAAAACGCTCTTTTGTTCATTCTATTTTCTCCGTCCGAACTCATTCGCGTCGCGGCTGAACCAGCGCCTCCGACCCAACTCTTTAGCCCAAACTCTTAAATTTGTTAAATTTCTGATATTTTCAGATATTTTTTTGTACCTTTTTCAGTTTTGTCTTGTTGATTGTCTGGGGATTTGTCTGGATCTTGGTTTTCATCCTGTTGTTGATTTAGAGCATTTTCGCAGGTATCTTCTTCATTCTTAGGTTTTTTCGCAGGTGGTTCAACAGGAGGACCATTTGGATTTCCGGGAAACTTGATTTTATCGGCGGGCACGCTGTTCATAAGATCAGCAACATGAGAGGCAAATGAAATAATTCAGGCAGCTCCAACATCGTCAGCAGAATTCGAATTTTCTGAGTCTCTTCGATTTCGCATAGGTGCTGAAACCACCATCGAAAAGTACATAAGGAGCAGAAGCAGTAGTTTCAAAACCAAGACTTTCATTTCTGAAAAAAAACAGGTAAAAAAAACAAAAAGAATGTTGGAAGAAAAAATGAGCACGAAATTAGCCAGTCTGCTGGCTTGTGCCGCGCGGATCGATGCGTCAACGCCAAGTCTTTAGTTTAACAACGCGTGGAGGCATGGGAGCGATTATTTGATGATTTCACCTTTTGCCGGAAATGTTTATAGAAAACTGGAAGACAAAATCTTTCAATTTTACAAATAGTTGTGAAAATAACAAAATGTGTGAAAACTATAAAAAAAACAAGTTTGTACGGGCCTCAGCTTATTTTTAAAAAATTTCCGGCTTCATGAAACGCAATTTTTCCTTTTTAGATAGGGCGCGCTGTTGACTGTTTCACCGGAAATTGGGTCAGTCGCTTCACCGCTTCAAATGACAAGCCAGGAGACAAAAAAAAACAAGGCAATGGATTGAAAAAACCTTTGTTTTAAAGGGTCAAGCAGGAAGTGGAGGACCCAGATTACTACTACCCATCTCCTTCGAACAGGAAGGCCAAGCACAAAGAACAGCAAGAAGGTGATTGCACCCAGTTTATAGGTTGTAATTGGTACAATTTTAGGAGGTCTTCGATGCTTTGGAGGTCTTCGATGCTTTGGAGGTCTTCGTGCCTGTGCAGACTACAGATTCGATTTGCAACGAACAGGTATTTTTTGTTATTAAAAATTCGTTCGATCGGGCGAAGGCCTTATTCCACAGCAGCCGCAGGCCACTTCTCTAAGCGGCCGAAGGTCGTATTCCACAGCGGCCGCAGGCCACTTCTCTAAGCGGCCGAAGTCCGTTTGCCTTAGCGGCCGCAGGCCACTTCTCTAAGCGGCCGAAGTCCGTTTGCCTTAGCGGCCGCAGGCCACTTCTCTAAGCGGCCGAAGGCCGTATTCCACAGCGGTCGCAGGCCACTTTTCTAAGCGGCCGATGTCCGTTTGCCTTAGCGGCCGCAGGCCACTTCTCTAAGCGGCCGAAGGCCGTATTCCACAGCGGCCGCAGGCCACTTTTCGTGGTGAATTGATTTCGAAAACGACACCTCATTCCGGTAAACATGCATCCATTATCCCCTGTCAACTTGGTAGCCCGCCGTCCTCTCTTGAAGCATTTGCTCAATGAGAACATTTTTTAAACACTATGAAATTGCCTTTTTGAACTTTTCACAAGTCGAAAAATATAATTATTATATATGCTAAATTGTCTGAAAGACTCCTCATTTTACGAGTAATCTTGTTCTATTTGAATGAAAACTTCGAAATTTGACAGGCTTGTAAACATCGTACATGCAGGCGATGCGGCCATCCGCATCCTCTGCGATGGTCGGCTGGTTTTGGGCACTTTGAAAAACGAAATATCAAAAACGGAGATTTTTGGGCACTATGTTGAATAGAGTTTTTTGACCAGCTGATTTTAATTCACATGGGCCAAAGTTGCAAAAGGTCCCTTTATTGTTTTTTTTTAAATTGTTCACATTTGTAGAAACAAAGCTATAGTGTGGACATACAGACGATAGGGTACACAATTAGGTAAAGTTTTCCCTTTATTGAAGCATAGTTATTACAAAATTAAATTGTTTCAAAAATTTATTACAGATATTGTCTTTTTATATATTATTTGTTTACATTTTTATTAACTAAGTGTTGTCTTAGGTAAATAAAATATAAGCCCACAAGTAGGTGTTATTCATAGTGTTTTCGTGCAACGGGACCCATTCATGCGTAATCGAGGAACCGCTATTTGTCACCTGTCTTTTTATGTTCGCAGCTTGTACCCTATTTATATAAGGAAGCATTTGACTGAATTTGTTTGAATTTCAACATAAAGATGTTCAATTCATTGAGCGAACATTTGGCCTCACAAAGCGCATTTTACAACCGGCCATTAGTCAGAGCATATGGTTCCCGCGTAGTATTTGGGAGTTCATTGAGAAAGATTTATTGGAATGACAGTCACGAAATTTCGCTCCTATCGGTGCCTTCTATGTAGCTTTTGTAATTTCGGTAGCCGACTTTTGAAAGATTTGCTCATCAAGAGTGTTTTCTTCTTAACTGTCTAACTAAAGCTGTTCTAAGCTTTTTTTGCTTCGGTTCTTATGTTTCTTTCGTTACTAGATATCGGCCGCACTTTACTTATGTGCTCACCCAACACGTCCCAGGAGGCGTAGCGCGCCGGAAGCGCGTAGACTCCTGGTCTTTCAGGTATAGTGGCTTTTTGCAGCTCTTATATGACAACGGTCGCAAAATGCGGAAAATTTCAAACGTAAATTTTGAGTTTTTCGAGGTTTTATGGGTCCTTTGCGAAAGTACGCAAATATTTCACTGTTTGAAGGTTAGATTTGGTGTATTCACGACTTAAGCTATTTGAAAAACACCACTTCGAAACAATTCGGCCATTTTTACAAAATTACAGTACCCCACCATAACCGAGGTCAAAAAATCGATATTGGACTTAAAGTTTCAAAATGGTCTATACGGCCCACAGAAAGGTTAAAGACCAAGTTTGGGCCGATTTTAGTGCTATCAACTTTTCCTAAGACAGTGACCTGCTCGCGTTCACCAGAGACGATGTCTTAATTTGCATAATTTCCGACCGTAGCCGATCGAAAAAAATGAAATGAAAAGCCCCCTTACTGTCCCTTTAATGGCGTGAGCAGTCTGCAGTTTGCTTCCGTTACCCATTTCCTCAAAATCTACTTTTTTCAATCCGTTTCCAAGAATCTCATAAAAATTTCATTTCTTGCGCAAATGCTTCGAGACAGGTGAATGTGTGATCATTGTGTGCAACAGCATGCTCAGTTGTCCGCCTCTGAAAACTCCTTCGCCTACATTCTACACAATTGTTTCAATAGTTTCCTATGTATCTATGGTTGTAAATACTTATACAGCAATTTGTATTCTACTTTGTTCCCCGACTGAAATGGCCAGGTACAAGTGGTGGCTCTTTTTGCACCAGATAGCCACAATGCTGAGCGATTTTGTTGTAAGGGGAATTGCAATTTCAGTTTTAATTCAAATACAGATCAGTTTTCTTGTTGAGCCCTTGATTTTTGTGCCGTTGGCTATTTTCAACACAAATGGATTGTTATCAAAATATAATCTAGTTAGCCCTCATGTTCAACTGGCTGTTTTTGTGCTCATTATTATGCAAGCTATGGGTACTTGTGCTTATCTTTTTGTTTATCGCTATAGAGCTGCCAAAGGGCAACATCGATTTTCTTGGAAAGATCACGTTTTCATGGTTTTTAACTTTTCGATTAGTACATATCCAGGAATTTCATTTTTATTCGCTTATGAAGATCAAGGACAGCTGATCCACTATTTTCAAACGGCGAGATTTGATCACACTCACACTCATACTTGCTCATTTTCTTATTTTTTAGGAATATTTATGTGTACCCAAAAAATCTCACACACTCACACACCCACACACTCACACACTCACACACTCACACACTCACACACTCACACACTCACACACTCACACACTCACACACTCACACACTCACACACTCACACACTCACACACTCACACACTCACACACTCACACACTCACACACTCACACACTCACACACTCACACACTCACACACTCACACACTCACACACTCACACACTCACACACTCACACACTCACACACTCACACACTCACACACTCACACACTCACACACTCACACACTCACACACTCACACACTCACACACTCACACACTCATACACCACACACTCACACACTCACACACTCACACACTCACACACTCACACATTCACACACTCACACACTCACACACTCACACACTCACACACTCACACACTCACACACTCACACACTCACACACTCACACACTCACACACTCACACACTCACACACTCACACACTCACACACTCACACACTCACACACTCACACACTCACACACTCACACACTCACACACTCACACACTCACACACTCACACACTCACACACTCACACACTCACACACTCACACACTCATACACCACACACTCACACACTCACACACTCACACACTCACACACTCACACACTCACACACTCACACACTCACACACTCACACACTCACACACTCATACACCACACACTCACACACTCACACACTCACACACTCACACACTCACACACTCACTCACTCACTCACTCACTCACACACTCACTCACTCACACACTCGCACACTCACACACTCATACACTCATACACCACACACTCACACACTCACACACTCACACACTCACACACTCACATTCACACATCTTACCTACCCCAATTTCAGGAGTACTCTTGTGTTACCAATGATATCGTAACTCTACCAAATACATCTTTTTTGTCCCAATATCGAGTATCAGTCTGGTCTCTTATTCCTTTGATTATTCTAATGATCTATTTTATTGTATTTTGTATAACATACATTTTTCTTACAATGCGTCACATTTCGTCTTTTGCCACTTCAAAGAGAACAACAGATCTTCAACGTCGATTGTTACGTCATTTAGTAATTCAAGTTCTAATTCCCATGATTTTCACATGCATCCCAGCGCTCGCTTTCTTTTTTCTGATTGAAACTGTCACTTTCGGTTACGCAGGTTAGGTTTTAAATTTTAAAACATTTTATGCTTCAGTGGTTGGTGAGATATTTATTATTGCCCTGTCTGTGTATGGATTGGTTGGCTCCATTGTTTTGATCTTGTTGAATCCTCATTATAGGAAAACTATATGGAAATTCAGATTTGTTCAAAAAACACCTTCAGTTATTGTTCATCCAACAAGACCATAGAATAAATTTTCAAATATCAAAAGAATTTGTAAGAATATGATTAAAAAACATCTTATTTAAGCGGCATAATAACGAGTTGATTTAAACTACCTTTCAGACATAATGAATTCATTTTGCTTGGTTTTAAACATATTTTTATTATCCGCATTTACGCAAGATTTCACCGTTGCAAGGTGATCGCGCTGAGACCCGTGGTGGTTACTGAAAAACCAGAATTTGGCAAATGAAGTCATGTAGCAGGCAATCGAGTCGCTTGCAAACGGTGCAGGTGTACAGGGCAGAGAACGGCAAGAGAGCGCGGGAAAAATCGAGACGCAGAAAGCAAAAGATATTTTCGACTAAACTTGACGTGCTCCTAATTTGGATCACCAGAGGCTAAAGCCCCGCTGAGCGGGTCTTCACCTTCTGGGTTCGGCGGCCTTCGGCCGCCTCAATCTGTGATCGCGGCCTGCGATCCCTCATGCCGGCGGCGGCCTGCGCCCGCATAGGAACGCAGCCTTTACAATCTTCTTTTTACATTCTTCATTATTTCTTCTTTATTTAAAAACAATCGTTCTTCATTATTTAAAAACAAAAATTTGAATTTCCCGCTCGCCATGGCTAGCTTGAGCCTGCACCGGCTGCACGGTTTTTTGGCCGCACCGACACGTGGCCTTCGGCCGCGTTTATTTTGTGGCCTGCGGCCACAGAAAAACAAAGCTGTAAAATTTTTTTTGGGTGACCCTGCATACAGAGGCGAAAAATCGATAATCGATTTTGATTGTATTTGCGATATTTGTGACGGCTAAGTAGCTATGATCCAGGTTGAAATTTTGAAATAATAAAATTCTGAATTAATGAAAGAAAGTAAAAGCTTTTTCGAATGAATTAAAAAGCGTTTTCGGCAGTATTTTTTTTTAGAAAGCGTCTGAAAAAACCCAAAGACACTTTCTAGCGCTTTAAATGTCCTTGTCAGTCAAGGTTTTTAATTAATTGAAATTCAAAATCATTAAAATACAATTTTGGTTTAAAGCAGAACTTTCGAAACATGAAATTAGTTCCGCATGTTCGCCAATGAAGCAGTGATAATTTCTTGGAAAAATACATTTTCGCGAGCTGACAACAACTATAAACTGATTATGAAAACTTTCAAATGTATGTTTTTTAATATTGTGATTCATTGAAGTGAAATTTTTGTTTTGAGGAATTTTGGATCCTCTTAACTACAGGTGAAAGTTGTTGAACTAGGCTGTGAATCTTTACGAAGGACACCTTAACCTGGCTGTCAAAGTAAGCTTGAGCAGTTCATCTGTTCCCCTTTTTCAGTTTCGTTAATCACTTCATCTTTTAGGACATGCGGGATTGTCGAGAAGACTTGACAAATCTTCTGGGTTTAATGATATACAGGGAAAGCACACTTGATATGGACGACGGAGTTGTGGTGAGTCATTTCCACGCAAAATCTCACAATTTAATTAACTTGGGTTCTATTTTTTAAAGTGTTTTTTTTTTTTTACTTTAAGCCTTAAGGCGCTTTTTTGCGTATACCAGTTGCAAAATGGTTTGGAATCGAGTTTTGTAATTATGACGCCATGTCAGAGAGACTCGAAATGCTTTTGGGCATTAAAATTCAAAGTGGTGCAATCGGACTCATATTTTGTTTAGAAGGTATCTAAGAGCCTTTAATATTTAAAATGACCCCGAAAATCGATTATCGATTTTTGGGTCGGAGTACTGTAACTACCCTCAAACTTGAGAAAAACAAAGATGTTCAGTACGGAATCGATTGCAAATTGTACGCTGACAAAGATTGTAATTTACAATAAAATCGATTTCGTGAGTTTGAAAAAAGTTAAAGTTTAAAAAATCGTTTGCTGTTTTGCTTTCTTAAAATTTCCACACACGCATAAATTCGCTGTTTAAAAAAAATACTAGGGTGTTAGAACACGATGTCTGAAAGACAGATTCAAAATCAATCCTATTTCCAATAAAGTTTGGCTTTTTTTTTCAGTGATTTCTACATAAAACGCATCTTTTTCAGCGTCAAAAACTGCGCATGAAATAAGTTTACGGTCCACTTTAATGCTTCAAAACAATAATTTAAAACATGCTCATAAAGGCAAATTCAGTTTTCCCATAATTTGATATTTAACAGCGCCATGCGAAAAAAAACTCTTTGACACATGTAATTACTGGGTGAACTAATTCTGGTGCGTAACTAAAAACTTCGATAATTGAACATGAAAATTACTTATTTGCTTTCTGAAAGATTTATGGAAAATTATAGTTCACAAAAAAGTTTTAACAATCATTTTCACATAAGAATTACCAGTATATGGAAAAATGCTCAATAAACGAAACACATGATCTGAAAATTATTTTTCGCTTTTAAAATTGTCGTAGAACAAAATTTTTTTTTAAATTTTTAAAAAGCATATTTCAATGTTTCCCCACAATGGTGAACATTTCCCAAGCTGTCTGCTAGCTACTACATACTGACTGCAAACGTACCGAAAGAAACAATTTATTTCCAAATATTTAAAATGATCTATATATTTTACGCCCTGACAGCTTATAGTCTGTTTCCAAAGGACGATGTTCGACTTTTGGGCAATCCCTTATAATAAAACGCTAAGGGTGAGTTCGGCCGTAGGCCGAGTTTCACGTACTTCACGGCAATTTCATTTTCAGATTAATAAATGGCCGTAGGCCATGAATCTGCGGCCGCAGGCCACCTAAATGAGCGGCCGAAGGCCGCGTGTCTGTGGGGCCGCAGGCCGCAGACCAGGAGGGTGCGCGCCGTAGGCGCGCGTACCCTCCTGGTCTTGCAAAAAGACACGTATTTAACCAAAAAAAGATTTGAAACATTAAAGTGAATTGAATTAAAATAAACGAAAGAGCACTGTAAAAGAGGAGTGCGCACACAGTTAACAAATATCGTTGCAGGACCAAAGGTAGTCCTTTAAAATTTGTGAAAATCCCTGCCCATTCGTTGGAAATTGAGTATACTTGAAACCCAGTTGTTCTTCAAATGTCATGCATTAGATCTTCCGGGATAAGGTTTTTGTAGAAAAAGTAAATTTAATGACGTAAAATTAGTTATACGAGAAAATGTAAAATTATGTTGTTTATTTTTAAACATGTCAATAAAAATATATGAAAAGTTTAGAGACAGAACCGCCTGAAGAAGAAGAACTTGTGCGTTCAATGTGGACACTGTCACGGTTCCGAGGAGTATTGCCAGGAATTTCCTTGTCGCCTTTGTGACGGGAGCCCCGGAAGGCCGCACACCAAGGCCCTCTGCCCTGGTGTTACGGAGTTTATACGCCTCCATGTACTGCTCAAGGAGCTCAAGGATAATCACTGAAGCAGAAGAATTTGCACTACTCTCCCACTATTCAGCAGATGGTAGAAATAGTCAATAAATTGAAGGATAAACTGTACATTGAAAGAAAACTGTTTTTTTCCAAATCAGTTGAGAAGCCTAGAATTGGAGTTAGCTCAGAGTTATAGGAGAAACAAAATGTGTAGTTTGGAAGCAGAGATAGAACGAGAAAGAGAAATAGAGATAGAGACAGAGGTTGAAATAAAGCCTAGATGTTTCCATTGAAATCAACGAGCATCGAAAATTTCAGCTTTTTGACCATGTTCAGCCTTGGGGGAAATTTTGGAACTGCGAACTAACCATTTTCAAGCGAAAGCGGCACCATTTTACGTAAAAAGAAATACAGAACGATTATAGTCTTTTTGTAGCAAATTTCACGTAGAATCAGATTAGTTCGGTTATCTGAGGCGATTCGTATGTATGAACCTGATCCCCACCAGGAAGCCCAAAAACAATTATTTTTCATATATTTTTGCAGGGTTTTCAATTTTTTACAGCGTTTAGGAGTCAACTTTTGAAAAAGTTGCGTTTAAAGCGAGATATGAAATAAGACTCTTAAGGTTTCCATAAGGGCCCTAAGGTAACAACATTCGAAAAGAAGTGTGTTTTGTCACTATTTGGATTCTAAGTAACTATAATTTTTAGTTTCAGACAAATCCATTTTTTCTGGGACCGCAATTTTGCCATTTGGCTCGAAAGTTACAGAGAGGCCGCCTTAAGCGACTTAAAAAAACAAATTAAACCCTGTTTTTCAAATGTTTAGCTGAAAGACGCGGGGGCGAGTACTGTATTGCCCTCTGGATGTAACAGTAGCACGAACGGATTTTTTTTAATTTAAGAAACCATTTTTTTTCAAAATGAGAATGTTAACAAACGAATGCTTTGTGAAACATTCGTATTTTTTCCGCATTCTCCACGTACAATTCCACCTATCCTCCGAAAATAACAACTGAATTTACAGTTTTTCATTTACAGATTTGGTTTTCGCCTCTTTTTTAATTGTGCATGAAGATTCTGGAAAACTTAACGTTCCTTTGTTGCGCTGTGTGGTGTGAAAAAGGCGTGCTGTAAGGTGAATTCACAATAATTTCCAATTGGTTTTCCTACTTAACTTTACTTGGAGCAGTGTGAACTTGGCTGTATGCCCCTCGCCCACTGACCTTTTAATAGCGGCCACCGCAAGCGGCTGAAAAAAATTTCTGCGTCTCCATTTTCGCACACTCTCTAGCGAATTAGATACGCAGGTATTCGAAACTTTTGAAAAGGTCTGTGGGCACGGGGTATAGGGTTTCGCTATTTGACGAGGTCTCGCAAAGTAACAAAAAAATGGATTTTCAAAATTTTGCATTGTTTCAGCCTGAAACAGACGCGCGAAATATATATTTTTCAATTGCCTTTTTTCGAGGAAAATATGAAATTTCAAGTTTTGAGAAACATGCGTTTCTTTATATAGTCTGTTTCCAAGGTACGGTCTTCTACTTTCGCGCAATCTTAAAAAATGACACGTATTTAACTAAAAAGGATTTGAAACATTGAAGTGAACAAAGATAAAAAAGGCGAAAGAGCACTGTAAAAGCGGAGTGCGCAGACATTTATTTAAGATCGTTGCAGGACCAAAGGTACCTAGTCCTTTAAAATTTGTGAAAATCCTTGCCCATTCGTTGGAAATGGAGTACAGAATTCTGCACTTGCACTTCCAAGAAGGAGTACCTTATAAACAAAAAAACTCAACAAAATTTCAATTTTTGCAGTTGTTTTCGAATAATTCTTGAGTTGCATGTTTTACAATTACCACATAAGTAACATTTAGTCACTTTCGACAGTTCTGTGTCGATTTTCTGATGAACAATTACAACAAAATAGGTAGAAGTGGTTTTCGCTCTTTTGTTTTGATTCGCAAACGATGATCCGTGATAACAATTACTTTGTTTCGCTGCGTGGTGTGAAAAAATTGTGATTTTCAGACTTATTCAGGCTCGACTGATAAAGGCCAATCAAAATCGAAGACTTCTTCTAACCTAGAAAAATGTTGACTAAATGATGTTGTAGATATATTTCTGTTAAGTGTTTTGGATGAAAGTTTTGACCTACTGAAAGATATTGATGTACTACCAAACAGGTTCACTCAGAAGAGAATCAAAATCCGACCACATTTGGTCCCAAAACGATAGCTGACAGCTATGCGGCTGTCTTTTCTCTGGTTCTCTCCACCACCGAGCACTCTCTCCTCAGCCGGCCGTAAAAGAGGCGCGAAAATATGTGTTTATTCCTTTGTCTCGGGGGAAACTCAGTCGCGTGATGGCTGAACCAGCGTACAGCCGCACAGGCGCACGGTCTTCCCCTTTTGCCCACGACGAATATTTTTCCCCACACAATTTGTTACATAACTCGTTTTTTTAAAGTTTTGCTTTCAGGACATAAATTTCTCAATGACTTCAATTACTGAAACTAAAAAATTAGTCGTATTTTTTCAAGATAGTAGCTGACTTCATCAAAAGGTTAGTGACGGATTGCCAAATGGCCAAAATCATAAAAAAACTTTTGGATGAATTGTATCATTTGAAACCCGCCTTCGCTAGTGTGCCAGTGTGAAGCAATACTAGTTTGAAATGAAATTTCTTTTACAATTAAGTCTCGCGAAATCCGTTTTTGTAAATGGGTTTTTCAAAGTTTACCTGAAAATCAATCAAACGCTTTTCAGAAGTAGTTCGCCGATGTAGCACCGATTGCCCAAGGTGCAGTATACAATATACAGAAGCAATATACAGAAGCTACTCAGAATTCTATTCGGTTTGAAAAAAAGCGAGAAGACTTTCGGCCACACAATGAACGTTTCTTCTGTTATGAGGTGCCCTGATGCCCGAAAAAATTGAAATTTGATTTACAGAAGTGGGTTTCTTCATGTACCCACCACCGTCGAAAATCCCGAGGTTGGTTGGATTTACAAATTTTTGCGCAGTGTAAATTTGTAACGGGTAAAAATAAAATACGAGATAGCTTCTTTCAAAATAGCTTTTTATGAAATCTGAAAAACACATCGCTTTCAGCGTCAAAACTAACTCTGTAAAAAGGTTTATGGACCATTTTTGTTTACGGTCCTTTTCTTCAAAACTTTAAGAATTTAATTTAAGAATTTTCTTATAAAGTCCAAGTCAGTTTTCCCAAAGTGTTATATTTGAGAGCGCCATTCGAAAAAAAAACCCAAACAAAACTAGTGATTGAATCTTTTTCTGGTTCGTAACTAAAAAAGTTCGTTTTTAAACGCGAAAAATACCAATTTGCAAAAAGCTTTCTGAAAGATTTATTTTGGGAAAATGGCTTATAAAAAATGCAAAAAATTTCCAATTTATGGAATAATTTTCAATGAATGAAAAACTATAATGTATTCAGATCTAAAAATTTATTTTTGCGTTCAAAATTTGTACAAAACAATTTTTTTTTACTTTTTTTGCAATCATATTTCAATGTTTCTCTAAAATAGTAAACATTTCTTATGCTGCAGCTTGCTATTCAACTGACGGAAATGCTACTAATTTACATTATTTGACAATTTTTATTCATCTACATGTTCCATCATGCGGACTCGACCGCGGTGGTTGCCCGGGTAATTGATTTGCTTTCTTTATGGTAATACTATTTGGCTTTTTTTTTAAATTTCAAATATTTTCCCAGTCCACGCCAATCCTACTTCAGGCAAAATGAGGCCACGCCCCTTTTGAAGAGCACTATTCTGATATAAACATTTAAAAATTCGAATATCAACATCAGAATATTCTCCCACAGTTCAAAAAACTTTTGAAGTAGGGCTAGCGTGCACTATAGTTAGGTTTTTTTAACTTTTAATTTTTAAATTACTTTTGAAAAACGATAAACGCAGCGTTTTCAGCGTCAACAACTTCTCGTAAATAGGGTTAAGGTGCATGTGAATACTTCAAAACAACAAATTAACAACTTTATTATAAAGTCAGATTCCGCGCCAAGCAAAAAAAAAAACTCAAATTTATATAACAAATGAAACTATGAAGTGAATTTTGTCTTGCAAGTGGTTGTAACTGAATAATTGTACAAATAAAAACGTAAAATAGCAATTAAATAAAGCTTCATGAGAGATTTATTGAAAAAATATAGTTTACAAGCAATGTGTTTTTTCAGAAGTAGTTCGCCGATGTAGCACCGATTGCCCAAGGTGCAATATACAAAAGCTAGGCAGAATTCCATTCGGTTTGAAAAAAATGCGAGAAGACTTTCGGCCACACAATGAACGTTTCTTCTGTTATGAGGTGCCCTGATGGTCGAACGAACTGATGTTTGTGTACAAAAGTCTAGTCCTGCAACGTAACCACTTCCGTCCAAAATAGCAAGGTTGGTATATTTTTTTTTAGAAATTTGTGCGCAGCGCGTAGAGCTGCGTGGTGAATTGGTTTCTCATGAATAACTTCTCTCGAAATCGCTTTTTTTTAAACCTGAACAACACATACCTTTCAGCGTCAAAAATACTCAAACGAAACTACTGATTCAATTTTTTCTAGTTCGAAACTAAAAAAAGTTTTGTATTTGAACACGAAAACTAAAAATTTGCAAAAAGCTTTCTGAATGATTTATTTTGGGAGAATTGGTTTACACAAAATGGAAAGAATTTCCATTTTATGGAATAATTTTAAATGAATGGAAAACTACAATGTTTTCAAATCTAAAAATTCATTTTTGTGTTCAAACTTTTCCAAACCAAGAATTTGTGACTCATTTTGTCATATTTCAACGTTTCACTAAAATGCACAGGTAATAAATCAGGTGCAACGTAAAAAAAAATGAGTATCGATTTTGGGGTATCAAAAATGTTAAGCACAGCATAACTTCATAACTTCAGAGGTGTCTACCAGAAGTAGCCAGAATTTCTACGGTTCGCTACATAGCTGCTAGCTACGAAAAATTTGAGACACAGACGGAAATTGAGGAAAGAATGAAGTGCGATTGGAACAGTTTCCCGGAACCTTTGGTGATAAAACAAAATGATAAACAAAATATATATTCTTTTAGGATCTCCCGCTTGGTTTCCACGGTCTCTCGTTTTCCAAGGCTACATATCCACGATAGTAAAATAAGAAGCCTAAAAAGGCTACCTAAGTAAGCCTCAGAATCTAAAAAAAACAGTTAAAAAATGATTTTCAGGACGAGGAAAAGCCCAAGGTTCCCGTTACTGCTGAAGAGCGAATCGAAAAGCAAGGTGAGTGTTTTATGAATCAAAATATCTCTTTTTTGTCTTCAGGGCAGGCTGAGATTGAAAAAGCTTTATGACATGCGATGTATCATCCTATTGAAGTAAACCTTATGGATAACTGGTTTAGAAAGGTGTAAAAAGCGGGGTGAGTTTTTTTCATTTGAATTTTGTTTTGCTTCTGAAGTTCTCGGTATATCATTTGGTTAATTTAATGTTTCAGGTACAATACAATGCCAAGAAGTAGGATGGTCTGAATCATGGTCTATTTCTGCACCCTTCAGTCTTTTTTCTATTTTACGTCGCGTTTTATCACTGTCTTTGCACCCGTTGGTTACTTACACACGTATGATAATCCATTTCAATAAATTTCTATAACTCTTCTTACTAGCCCGTGGTGAGGGGATGTGGCAGTTTATTATTTGAAAAGGACCGGCGCAATTAGTGCAAAAGTGGGTCAAAGGGCATCGTTTTTGCTTTTCTTACTTCTGCATAAAATAGCTGAAAAAAGTGTATTTAAAACTGGTTGAAATTAGAAAATGAATGTTTCACGGAAGCGTCAAAAGACATTGAAAACTTGTGAAAGCTCTTTAGATTTTTACCTTTACCGATTAGCGTAAGTAGTTTTACCTTAACCCGCCTAAGGCGGGTTAACGTAAGTTTTTTTACCTGAACCCGCCTAAAGCGGGTTAAGGTTAGATTTTTACCTTAACCCGCCTAGAGCAGGTTAAGGCAGGTATTTTTACCTTAACCCGCCTAAAGCGGGTTAACGTAGGTTTTTACCTTAACCCGCCTAAGGCGGGCCTAAAGCGGGTTAAGGTAAGTATTTTTACCTTAACTCGCCTAAAGCGGGTTAGCGTAAGTATTTTTACCTTAACCCGCCTAAAGCGGGTTAACGTAGGTTTTTTTTACCTTAACCCGCCTAAAGCGGGTTAACGTAGGGATTTTTACCTTAGCCCGCCTAAGGCTGGTTAACGTAAGTATTTATACCTTAACCCGCCTAAGGCGGGTTAACGTAAGATTTTTTTTACCTTAACCCGCCCAAGGCGGGTTAACGTAAGTATTTTTACCTTAACCCGCCTAAAGCGGGTTAACGTAGGTATTTTTCACCTGAACCCGCCTAAAGCGGGTTAAGGTTAGATTTTTACCTTAACTTACCCTAAGGTAAAAATCCCTACGTTAACCCGCTTTAGGCGGGTTAAGGTAAAAAAAACCTACGTTAACCCGCTTTAGGCGGGTTAAGGTAAAAATACTTACGCTAACCCGTCTTAGGCGGGTTAAGGTAAAAATACTTACGTTAACCCGCTTTAGGCGGGTTAAGGTAAAAATCTAACCTTAACGGTGAAAAATCCCTACGTTAACCCGCTTTAGGCGGGTTAAGGTAAAAAAATTCTACGTTAACCCGCTTTAGGCGGGTTAAGGTAAAAATACTTACGTTAACCCGCTTTAGGCGGGTTAAGGTAAAAATCAAACCTTAACCCGCTTTAGGCGGATTAAGGTGAAAAATACCTACGTTAACCCGCTTTAGGCGGGTTAAGGTAAAAAATACCTACGTTAACCCGCTTTAGGCGGGTTAAGGTAAAAATACTTACGTTAACCCGCCTTGGGCGGGTTAAGGTAAAAAAAACTTACGTTAACCCGCTTTAGGCGGGTTAAGGTAAAAATACTTACGCTAACCCGCTTTAGGCGGGTTAAGGTAAAAATCAAACCTTAACCCGCTTTAGGCGGGTTAAGGTGAAAAATACCTACGTTAACCCGCTTTAGGCGGGTTAAGGTGAAAAATCCCTACGTTAACCCGCTTTAGGCGGGTTAAGGTAAAAAAAACCTACGTTAACCCGCTTTAGGCGGGTTAAGGTAAAAATACCTGCCTTAACCTGCTCTAGGCGGGTTAAGGTAAAAATCTAACCTTAACCCGCTTTAGGCGGGTTCAGGTGAAAAATACCTACGTTAACCCGCTTTAGGCGGGTTAAGGTAAAAATACTTACGTTAACCCGCCTTGGGCGGGTTAAGGTAAAAAAAATCTTACGTTAACCCGCCTTAGGCGGGTTAAGGTATAAATACTTACGTTAACCAGCCTTAGGCGGGCTAAGGTAAAAATCCCTACGTTAACCCGCTTTAGGCGGGTTAAGGTAAAAAAAACCTACGTTAACCCGCTTTAGGCGGGTTAAGGTAAAAATACTTACGCTAACCCGCTTTAGGCGAGTTAAGGTAAAAATACTTACCTTAACCCGCTTTAGGCCCGCCTTAGGCGGGTTAAGGTAAAAACCTACGTTAACCCGCTTTAGGCGGGTTAAGGTAAAAATACCTGCCTTAACCTGCTCTAGGCGGGTTAAGGTAAAAATCTAACCTTAACCCGCTTTAGGCGGGTTCAGGTAAAAAAACTTACGTTAACCCGCCTTAGGCGGGTTAAGGTAAAACTACTTACGCTAATCGGTAAAGGTAAATATCTAAAGAGCTTTCACAAGTTTTCAATGTCTTTTGACGCTTCCGTGAAACATTCATTTTCTAATTTCAACCAGTTTTAAATACACTTTTTTCAGCTATTTTATGCAGAAGTAAGAAAAGCAAAAACGATGCCCTTTGACCCACTTTTGCACTAATTGCGCCGGTCCTTTTCAAATAATAAACTGCCACATCCCCTCACCACGGGCTAGTAAGAAGAGTTATAGAAATTTATTGAAATGGATTATCATACGTGTGTAAGTAACCAACGGGTGCAAAGACAGTGATAAAACGCGACGTAAAATAGAAAAAAGACTGAAGGGTGCAGAAATAGACCATGATTCAGACCATCCTACTTCTTGGCATTGTATTGTACCTGAAACATTAAATTAACCAAATGATATACCGAGAACTTCAGAAGCAAAACAAAATTCAAATGAAAAAAACTCACCCCGCTTTTTACACCTTTCTAAACCAGTTATCCATAAGGTTTACTTCAATAGGATGATACATCGCATGTCATAAAGCTTTTTCAATCTCAGCCTGCCCTGAAGACAAAAAAGAGATATTTTGATTCATAAAACACTCACCTTGCTTTTCGATTCGCTCTTCAGCAGTAACGGGAACCTTGGGCTTTTCCTCGTCCTGAAAATCATTTTTTAACTGTTTTTTTTAGATTCTGAGGCTTACTTAGGTAGCCTTTTTAGGCTTCTTATTTTACTATCGTGGATATGTAGCCTTGGAAAACGAGAGACCGTGGAAACCAAGCGGGAGATCCTAAAAGAATATATATTTTGTTTATCATTTTGTTTTATCACCAAAGGTTCCGGGAAACTGTTCCAATCGCACTTCATTCTTTCCTCAATTTCCGTCTGTGTCTCAAATTTTTCGTAGCTAGCAGCTATGTAGCGAACCGTAGAAATTCTGGCTACTTCTGGTAGACACCTCTGAAGTTATGAAGTTATGCTGTGCTTAACATTTTTGATACCCCAAAATCGATACTCATTTTTTTTACGTTGCACCTGATTTATTACCTGTGCATTTTAGTGAAACGTTGAAATATGACAAAATGAGTCACAAATTCTTGGTTTGGAAAAGTTTGAACACAAAAATGAATTTTTAGATTTGAAAACATTGTAGTTTTCCATTCATTTAAAATTATTCCATAAAATGGAAATTCTTTCCATTTTGTGTAAACCAATTCTCCCAAAATAAATCATTCAGAAAGCTTTTTGCAAATTTTTAGTTTTCGTGTTCAAATACAAAACTTTTTTTAGTTTCGAACTAGAAAAAATTGAATTACCGCGCTTTAGGCGGGTTAAGGTAAAAATCTAAGAAAATCTAACCTTAACCCGCTTTAGGCGGGTTAAGGTAAAAATCAAACCTTAACCCGCTTTAGGCGGGTTAAGGTGAAAAATACCTACGTTAACCCGCTTTAGGCGGGTTAAGGTGAAAAATCCCTACGTTAACCCGCTTTAGGCGGGTTAAGGTAAAAAAAACCTACGTTAACCCGCTTTAGGCGGGTTAAGGTAAAAATACCTGCCTTAACCTGCTCTAGGCGGGTTAAGGTAAAAATCTAACCTTAACCCGCTTTAGGCGGGTTCAGGTGAAAAATACCTACGTTAACCCGCTTTAGGCGGGTTAAGGTAAAAATACTTACGTTAACCCGCCTTGGGCGGGTTAAGGTAAAAAAAATCTTACGTTAACCCGCCTTAGGCGGGTTAAGGTATAAATACTTACGTTAACCAGCCTTAGGCGGGCTAAGGTAAAAATCCCTACGTTAACCCGCTTTAGGCGGGTTAAGGTAAAAAAAACCTACGTTAACCCGCTTTAGGCGGGTTAAGGTAAAAATACTTACGCTAACCCGCTTTAGGCGAGTTAAGGTAAAAATACTTACCTTAACCCGCTTTAGGCCCGCCTTAGGCGGGTTAAGGTAAAAACCTACGTTAACCCGCTTTAGGCGGGTTAAGGTAAAAATACCTGCCTTAACCTGCTCTAGGCGGGTTAAGGTAAAAATCTAACCTTAACCCGCTTTAGGCGGGTTCAGGTAAAAAAACTTACGTTAACCCGCCTTAGGCGGGTTAAGGTAAAACTACTTACGCTAATCGGTAAAGGTAAATATCTAAAGAGCTTTCACAAGTTTTCAATGTCTTTTGACGCTTCCGTGAAACATTCATTTTCTAATTTCAACCAGTTTTAAATACACTTTTTTCAGCTATTTTATGCAGAAGTAAGAAAAGCAAAAACGATGCCCTTTGACCCACTTTTGCACTAATTGCGCCGGTCCTTTTCAAATAATAAACTGCCACATCCCCTCACCACGGGCTAGTAAGAAGAGTTATAGAAATTTATTGAAATGGATTATCATACGTGTGTAAGTAACCAACGGGTGCAAAGACAGTGATAAAACGCGACGTAAAATAGAAAAAAGACTGAAGGGTGCAGAAATAGACCATGATTCAGACCATCCTACTTCTTGGCATTGTATTGTACCTGAAACATTAAATTAACCAAATGATATACCGAGAACTTCAGAAGCAAAACAAAATTCAAATGAAAAAAACTCACCCCGCTTTTTACACCTTTCTAAACCAGTTATCCATAAGGTTTACTTCAATAGGATGATACATCGCATGTCATAAAGCTTTTTCAATCTCAGCCTGCCCTGAAGACAAAAAAGAGATATTTTGATTCATAAAACACTCACCTTGCTTTTCGATTCGCTCTTCAGCAGTAACGGGAACCTTGGGCTTTTCCTCGTCCTGAAAATCATTTTTTAACTGTTTTTTTTAGATTCTGAGGCTTACTTAGGTAGCCTTTTTAGGCTTCTTATTTTACTATCGTGGATATGTAGCCTTGGAAAACGAGAGACCGTGGAAACCAAGCGGGAGATCCTAAAAGAATATATATTTTGTTTATCATTTTGTTTTATCACCAAAGGTTCCGGGAAACTGTTCCAATCGCACTTCATTCTTTCCTCAATTTCCGTCTGTGTCTCAAATTTTTCGTAGCTAGCAGCTATGTAGCGAACCGTAGAAATTCTGGCTACTTCTGGTAGACACCTCTGAAGTTATGAAGTTATGCTGTGCTTAACATTTTTGATACCCCAAAATCGATACTCATTTTTTTTACGTTGCACCTGATTTATTACCTGTGCATTTTAGTGAAACGTTGAAATATGACAAAATGAGTCACAAATTCTTGGTTTGGAAAAGTTTGAACACAAAAATGAATTTTTAGATTTGAAAACATTGTAGTTTTCCATTCATTTAAAATTATTCCATAAAATGGAAATTCTTTCCATTTTGTGTAAACCAATTCTCCCAAAATAAATCATTCAGAAAGCTTTTTGCAAATTTTTAGTTTTCGTGTTCAAATACAAAACTTTTTTTAGTTTCGAACTAGAAAAAATTGAATTACCGCGCTTTAGGCGGGTTAAGGTAAAAATCTAAGAAAATCTAACCTTAACCCGCTTTAGGCGGGTTTAGGTAAAAATACCTACGTTAACCCGCTTTAGGCGGGTTAAGGTAAAAATACTTACGTTAACCCGCTTTAGGCGGGTTCAGGTAAAAAAACTTACGTTAACCCGCTTTAGGCGGGTTAAGGTAAAAATACTTACGTTAACCCGCTTTAGGCGGGTTAAGGTAAAAATACTTACCTTACCGCGCTTTAGGCGGGTTAAGGTAAAAATCTAAGAAAATCTAACCTTAACCCGCTTTAGGCGGGTTTAGGTAAAAATACTTACGTTAACCCGCCTTGGGCGGGTTAAGGTAAAAAAAAACTTACTTTAACCCGCCTTAGGCGGGTTAAGGTAAAAATACCTACTTTAACCCGCCTTAGGCGGGTTAAGGTAAAAATACTTACGTTAACCCGCTTTAGGCGGGTTAAGGTAAAAATACTTACGTTAACCCGCTTTAGGCGGGTTAAGGGAAAAATCAAACCTTAACCCGCTTTAGGCGGTTAAGGTGAAAAATACCTACGTTAAACCGCTTTAGGCGGGTTAAGGTAAAAATACATACGTTAACCCGCCTTGGGCGGGTTAAGGTAAAAAATACCTACGTTAACCCGCTTTAGGCGGGTCAAGGTAAAAATACTTACGTTAACCCGCTTTAGGCGGGTTAATGTAAAAATCAAACCTTAACCCGCTTTAGGCGGGTTAAGGTGAAAAATACCTACGTTAACCCGCTTTAGGCGGGTTAAGGTAAAAATACTTACGTTAACCCGCCTTGGGCGGGTTAAGGTAAAAAAAACTTACGTTAACCCGCCTTAGGCGGGTTAAGGTATAAATACTTACGTTAACCAGCCTTAGGCGGGCTAAGGTAAAAATCCCTACGTTAACCCGCTTTAGGCGGGTTAAGGTAAAAATCTAACCTTAACCCGCTTTAGGCGGGTTAAGGTGAAAAATACCTACGTTAACCCGCTTTAGGCGGGGTAAGGTAAAAAATACCTACGTTAACCCGCTTTAGGCGGGTTAAGGTAAAAATACTTACGTTAACCCGCTTTAGGCGGGTTAAGGTAAAAATACTTACCTTACCGCGCTTTAGGCGGGTTAAGGTAAAAATCTAAGAAAATCTAACCTTAACCCGCTTTAGGCGGGTTTAGGTAAAAATACTTACGTTAACCCGCCTTGGGCGGGTTAAGGTAAAAAAAAACTTACTTTAACCCGCCTTAGGCGGGTTAAGGTAAAAATACCTAACGTAGGTTAACGTAGGTATTTTTCACCTTAACCCGCCTAAAGCGGGTTAACGTAGGTTTTTTTTACCTTAACCCGCCTAAAGCGGGTTAACGTAGGGATTTTTACATTAGCCCGCCTAAGGCTGGTTAACGTAAGTATTTATACCTTAACCCGCTTAAGGCGGGTTAACGTAAGTTTTTTTTACCTTAACCCGCCTAAAGCGGGTTAACGTAGGTATTTTTTACCTTAACCCGCCTAAAGCGCCGTAGGTATTTTTTACCTTAACCCGCCTAAAGCGGGTTAAGGTAGGTATTTTTACCTTAACCCGCCTAAGGCGGGTTAACGTAGGTATTTTTTACCTTAACCCGCCTAAAGCGGGTTAACGTAGGTATTTTTACCTTAACCCGCCTAAGGCGGGTTAACGTAAGTATTTATACCTTAACCCGCCTAAGGCGGGTTAACGTAAGTTTTTTTTTACCTTATCCCGCCCAAGGCGGGTTAACGTAAGTATTTTTACCTTAACCCGCCTAAAGCGGGTTAACGTAGGTTTTTTTACCTTAACCCGCCTAAGGCGGGTTAACGTAAGTTTTTTTTACCTTAACCCGCCCAAGGCGGGTTAACGTATGTATTTTTACCTTAACCCGCCTAAAGCGGTTTAACGTAGGTATTTTTCACCTTAACCGCCTAAAGCGGGTTAAGGTTTGATTTTTCCCTTAATCCGCCTAAAGCGGGTTAACGTAAGTATTTTTACCTTAACCCGCCTAAAGCGGGTTAACGTAGGTATTTTTTACCTTAACCCGCCAAAAGCGGGTTAACGTAGGTAATTTTCACCTTAACCCGCCTAAAGCGGGTTAAGGTTAGATTTTTACCTTAACCCGCCTAAAGCGGGTTAACGTAAGTATTTTTACCTAAACCCGCCTAAAGCGGGTTAAGGTTAGATTTTCTTAGATTTTTACCTTAACCCGCCTAAGGCGGGTTAAAGTAGGTATTTTTACCTTAACCCGCCTAAGGCGGGTTAAAGTAAGTTTTTTTTTACCTTAACCCGCCCAAGGCGGGTTAACGTAAGTATTTTTACCTAAACCCGCCTAAAGCGGGTTAAGGTTAGATTTTCTTAGATTTTTATCTTAACCCGCCTAAAGCGCGGTAAGGTAAGTATTTTTACCTTAACCCGCCTAAAGCGGGTTAACGTAAGTATTTTTACCTTAACCCGCCTAAAGCGGGTTAACGTAGGTATTTTTTACCTTACCCCGCCTAAAGCGGGTTAACGTAGGTATTTTTCACCTTAACCCGCCTAAAGCGGGTTAAGGTTAGATTTTTACCTTAACCCGCCTAAAGCGGGTTAACGTAGGGATTTTTACCTTAGCCCGCCTAAGGCTGGTTAACGTAAGTATTTATACCTTAACCCGCCTAAGGCGGGTTAACGTAAGTTTTTTTTACCTTAACCCGCCCAAGGCGGGTTAACGTAAGTATTTTTACCTTAACCCGCCTAAAGCGGGTTAACGTAGGTATTTTTCACCTTAACCCGCCTAAAGCGGGTTAAGGTTTGATTTTTACATTAACCCGCCTAAAGCGGGTTAACGTAAGTATTTTTACCTTGACCCGCCTAAAGCGGGTTAACGTAGGTATTTTTTACCTTAACCCGCCCAAGGCGGGTTAACGTATGTATTTTTACCTTAACCCGCCTAAAGCGGTTTAACGTAGGTATTTTTCACCTTAACCGCCTAAAGCGGGTTAAGGTTTGATTTTTCCCTTAACCCGCCTAAAGCGGGTTAACGTAAGTATTTTTACCTTAACCCGCCTAAAGCGGGTTAACGTAAGTATTTTTACCTTAACCCGCCTAAGGCGGGTTAAAGTAGGTATTTTTACCTTAACCCGCCTAAGGCGGGTTAAAGTAAGTTTTTTTTTACCTTAACCCGCCCAAGGCGGGTTAACGTAAGTATTTTTACCTAAACCCGCCTAAAGCGGGTTAAGGTTAGATTTTCTTAGATTTTTACCTTAACCCGCCTAAAGCGCGGTAAGGTAAGTATTTTTACCTTAACCCGCCTAAAGCGGGTTAACGTAAGTATTTTTACCTTAACCCGCCTAAAGCGGGTTAACGTAAGTTTTTTTACCTGAACCCGCCTAAAGCGGGTTAACGTAAGTATTTTTACCTTAACCCGCCTAAAGCGGGTTAACGTAGGTATTTTTACCTAAACCCGCCTAAAGCGGGTTAAGGTTAGATTTTCTTAGATTTTTACCTTAACCCGCCTAAAGCGCGGTAAGGTAAGTATTTTTACCTGAACCCGCCTAAAGCGGGTTAACGCAGGTATTTTTTAGCTCAACCCGCCTAAGGCGGGTTAACGTAGGTATTTTTTACCTTAACCCGCCTAAAGCGGGTTAACGTAGGTATTTTTACCTTAACCCGCCTAAGACGGGTTAACGTAAGTATTTTTACCTTAACCCGCCTAAGGCGGGTTAAAGTAGGTATTTTTACCTTAACCCGTTAACGTAGGTATTTTATACCTTAACCCGCCTAAAGCGGGCCTAAAGCGGGTTAAGGTAAGTATTTTTAAATTAACTCGCCTAAAGCGGGTTAGCGTAAGTATTTTTACCTTAACCCGCCTAAAGGGGGTTAACGTAGATATTTTTACCTTAACCCGCCTAAGGCGGGTTAAGGTAGGTATTTTTACCTTAACCCGCCTAAAGCGGGTTAACGTAGGTTTTTTTTACCTTAACCCGCCTAAAGCGAGTTAAGGTAAGTATTTTTTACCTTAACCCGCCTAAATCGGGTTAACGTAGGTATTTTTTACCTTAACACGCCTAAAGCGGGTTAAGGTAAGTATTTTTACCTTAACCCGCCTAAAGCGGGTTAACGTAGGTATTTTTACCTTAACCCGCCTAGAGCAGGTTAAGGCAGGTATTTTTACCTTAACCCGCCTAAAGCGGGTTAACGTAGGTTTTTTACCTTAACCCGCCTAAGGCGGGCCTAAAGCGGGTTAAGGTAAGTATTTTTACCTTAACTCGCCTAAAGCGGGTTAGCGTAAGTATTTTTACCTTAACCCGCCTAAAGCGGGTTAACGTAGGTTTTTTTTACCTTAACCCGCCTAAAGCGGGTTAACGTAGGGATTTTTACATTAGCCCGCCTAAGGCTGGTTAACGTAAGTATTTATACCTTAACCCGCTTAAGGCGGGTTAACGTAAGTTTTTTTTACCTTAACCCGCCTAAAGCGGGTTAACGTAGGTATTTTTTACCTTAACCCGCCTAAAGCGGGTTAAGGTAGGTATTTTTACCTTAACCCGCCTAAGGCGGGTTAACGTAGGTATTTTTTACCTTAACCCGCCTAAAGCGGGTTAACGTAGGTATTTTTACCTTAACCCGCCTAAGGCGGGTTAACGTAAGTATTTATACCTTAACCCGCCTAAGGCGGGTTAACGTAAGTTTTTTTTTACCTTATCCCGCCCAAGGCGGGTTAACGTAAGTATTTTTACCTTAACCCGCCTAAAGCGGGTTAACGTAGGTTTTTTTACCTTAACCCGCCTAAGGCGGGTTAACGTAGGTTTTTTTTTACCTTAACCCGCCTAAAGCGGGTTAACGTAGGTATTTTTACCTAAACCCGCCTAAAGCGGGTTAAGGTTAGATTTTCTTAGATTTTTACCTTAACCCGCCTAAAGCGCGGTAAGGTAAGTATTTTTACCTGAACCCGCCTAAAGCGGGTTAACGCAGGTATTTTTTAGCTCAACCCGCCTAAGGCGGGTTAACGTAGGTATTTTTTACCTTAACCCGCCTAAAGCGGGTTAACGTAGGTATTTTTACCTTAACCCGCCTAAGACGGGTTAACGTAAGTATTTTTACCTTAACCCGCCTAAGGCGGGTTAAAGTAGGTATTTTTACCTTAACCCGTTAACGTAGGTATTTTATACCTTAACCCGCCTAAAGCGGGCCTAAAGCGGGTTAAGGTAAGTATTTTTAAATTAACTCGCCTAAAGCGGGTTAGCGTAAGTATTTTTACCTTAACCCGCCTAAAGGGGGTTAACGTAGATATTTTTACCTTAACCCGCCTAAGGCGGGTTAAGGTAGGTATTTTTACCTTAACCCGCCTAAAGCGGGTTAACGTAGGTTTTTTTTACCTTAACCCGCCTAAAGCGAGTTAAGGTAAGTATTTTTTACCTTAACCCGCCTAAATCGGGTTAACGTAGGTATTTTTTACCTTAACACGCCTAAAGCGGGTTAAGGTAAGTATTTTTACCTTAACCCGCCTAAAGCGGGTTAACGTAGGTATTTTTACCTTAACCCGTTAACGTAGGTATTTTATACCTTAACCCGCCTAAAGCGGGCCTAAAGCGGGTTAAGGTAAGTATTTTTAAATTAACTCGCCTAAAGCGGGTTAGCGTAAGTATTTTTACCTTAACCCGCCTAAAGGGGGTTAACGTAGATATTTTTACCTTAACCCGCCTAAGGCGGGTTAAGGTAGGTATTTTTACCTTAACCCGCCTAAAGCGGGTTAACGTAGGTTTTTTTTACCTTAACCCGCCTAAAGCGAGTTAAGGTAAGTATTTTTTACCTTAACCCGCCTAAATCGGGTTAACGTAGGTATTTTTTACCTTAACACGCCTAAAGCGGGTTAAGGTAAGTATTTTTACCTTAACCCGCCTAAAGCGGGTTAACGTAGGTATTTTTACCTTAACCCGCCTAGAGCAGGTTAAGGCAGGTATTTTTACCTTAACCCGCCTAAAGCGGGTTAACGTAGGTTTTTTACCTTAACCCGCCTAAGGCGGGCCTAAAGCGGGTTAAGGTAAGTATTTTTACCTTAACTCGCCTAAAGCGGGTTAGCGTAAGTATTTTTACCTTAACCCGCCTAAAGCGGGTTAACGTAGGTTTTTTTTACCTTAACCCGCCTAAAGCGGGTTAACGTAGGGATTTTTACATTAGCCCGCCTAAGGCTGGTTAACGTAAGTATTTATACCTTAACCCGCTTAAGGCGGGTTAACGTAAGTTTTTTTTACCTTAACCCGCCTAAAGCGGGTTAACGTAGGTATTTTTTACCTTAACCCGCCTAAAGCGGGTTAAGGTAGGTATTTTTACCTTAACCCGCCTAAGGCGGGTTAACGTAGGTATTTTTTACCTTAACCCGCCTAAAGCGGGTTAACGTAGGTATTTTTACCTTAACCCGCCTAAGGCGGGTTAACGTAAGTATTTATACCTTAACCCGCCTAAGGCGGGTTAACGTAAGTTTTTTTTTACCTTATCCCGCCCAAGGCGGGTTAACGTAAGTATTTTTACCTTAACCCGCCTAAAGCGGGTTAACGTAGGTTTTTTTACCTTAACCCGCCTAAGGCGGGTTAACGTAGGTTTTTTTTTACCTTAACCCGCCTAAAGCGGGTTAACGTAGGTTTTTTTTACCTTAACTCGCCTAAGGCGGGCCTAAAGCGGGTTAAGGTAAGTATTTTTACCTTAACTCGCCTAAAGCGGGTTAGCGTAAGTATTTTTACCTAAACCCGCCTTAAGCGGGTTAACGTAGGTTTTTTTTACCTTAACCCGCCTAAAGCGAGTTAAGGTAAGTATTTTTTACCTTAACCCGACTAAAGGGGGTTAACGTAGGTATTTTTTACCTTAACCCGCCTAAAGCGGGTTAAGGTAAGTATTTTTACCTTAACCCGCCTAAAGCGGGCTAACGTAGGTATTTTTACCTTAACCCGCCTAGAGCGGGTTAAGGTAGGGTTTTTTACCTTAACCCGCCTAAGGCGCGTTAATGTAGGTTTTTTTTACCTTAACCCGCCTAAAGCGGGTTAACGTAGGTTTTTTTACCTTAACTCGCCTAAGGCGGGCCTAAAGCGGGTTAAGGTAAGTACCTAGAGCGGGTTAAGGCAGGTATTTTTACCTTAACCCGCCTAAAGCGGGTTAACGTAGGTTTTTTCACCTTAACCCGCCTAAGGCGGGTTAACGTAGGTTTTTTTTACCTTAACAAGCCTAAAGCGGGTTAACGTAGGTATTTTTTACCTTAACCCGCCTAAAGTGGGTTAACGTCGGTTTTTTTTACCTTAACCCGCCTAAAGCGGGTTAAAGTTAGATTTTCACCTTAACCCCGCCTAAAGCGGGTGAACGTAAGTATTTTTGCCCTAACCCGCCTAAGGCGGGTTAGCGTAAGTATTTTTACCTTAACCCGCCTAAGGCGGGTTAACGTAGGTATTTTTTACCTTAACCCGCCTAAGGCGGGTTAACGTAAGTTTTTTTATCTTAACCCGCCTAAAGCGGGTTAACGTAAGTATTTTTACCTTAACCCGCCTAAGGCGGGTTAACGTAAGTTTTTTTACCTGAACCCGCCTAAAGCGGGAACCCACCTAAAGCGGGTTAACGCAGGTATTTTTTAGCTCAACCCGCCTAAGGCGGGTTAACGCAGGTATTTTTTAGCTCAACTTGCCTAAAGCGAATTAACGTAGGGATTTTTACATTAGCCCGCCTAAGGCTGGTTAACGTAAATATTTATACCTTAACCCGCTTAAGGCGGGTTAACGTAAGTTTTTTTTTACCTTAACCCGCCTAAAGCGGGTGAACGTAGGTATTTTTTACCTTAACCCGCCTAAAGCGGGTTAAGGTAGGTATTTTTACCTTAACCCGCCTAAAGCGGGTTAACGTAGGTATTTTTACCTTAACCCGCCTAAGGCGGGTTAACGTAAATATTTATACCTTAACCCGCCTAAGGCGGGTTAACGTAAGTTTTTTTTTACCTTATCCCGCCCAAGGCGGGTTAACGTAAGTATTTTTACCTTAACCCGCCTAAAGCGGGTTAACGTAGGTTTTTTTACCTTAACCCGCCTAAGGCGGGTTAACGTAGGTTTTTTTTACCTTAACCCGCCTAAAGCGGGTTAACGTAGGTTTTTTTTACCTTAACTCGCCTAAGGCGGGCCTAAAGCGGGTTAAGGTAAGTATTTTTACCTTAACTCGCCTAAAGCGGGTTAGCGTAAGTTTTTTTACCTAAACCCGCCTTAAGCGGGTTAACGTAGGTTTTTTTTTACCTTAACCCGCCTAAAGCGAGTTAAGGTAAGTATTTTTTACCTTAACCCGCCTAAAGCGGGTTAAGGTAAGCGGTTTAACGTAGGTATTTTTTACCTTAACCCGCCTAAAGCGGGTTAAGGTAAGTATTTTTACCTTAACCCGCCTAAAGCGGGTTAAAGTTAGATTTTCACCTTAACCCCGCCTAAAGCGGGTGAACGTAAGTATTTTTGCCCTAACCCGCCTAAGGCGGGTTAGCGTAAGTATTTTTACCTTAACCCGCCTAAGGCGGGTTAACGTAGGTATTTTTTACCTTAACCCGCCTAAGGCGGGTTAACGTAAGTTTTTTTTACCTTAACCCGCCTAAAGCGGGTTAACGTAAGTATTTTTACCTTAACCCGCCTAAGGCGGGTTAACGTAAGTTTTTTTTACCTGAACCCGCCTAAAGCGGGTTAACGCAGGTATTTTTTAGCTCAACCCGCCTAAGGCGGGTTAACGCAGGTATTTTTTAGCTCAACTCGCCTAAAGCGGGTTAGCGTAAGTATTTTTACCTTAACCCGCCTAAAGCGGGTTAACGTAGGTATTTTTTACCTTAACCCGCCTAAAGCGGGTTAAGGTAGGTATTTTTACCTTAACCCGCCTAAGGCGGGTTAACGTAGGTATTTTTTACCTTAACCCGCCTAAAGCGGGTTAACGTAGGTATTTTTACCTTAACCCGCCTAAGGCGGGTTAACGTAAGTATTTTTACCTTATCCCGCCCAAGGCGGGTTAACGTAAGTATTTTTACCTTAACCCGCCTAAAGCGGGTTAACGTAGGTATTTTTACCTTAACCCGCCTAAAGCGGGTTAACGTAGGTATTTTTACCTTAACCCGCCTAAGGCGGGTTAACGTAAGTATTTATACCTTAACCCGCCTAAGGCGGGTTAACGTAAGTTTTTTTTTACCTTATCCCGCCCAAGGCGGGTTAACGTAAGTATTTTTACCTTAACCCGCCTAAAGCGGGTTAACGTAGGTTTTTTTACCTTAACCCGCCTAAGGCGGGTTAACGTAGGTTTTTTTTACCTTAACCCGCCTAAAGCGGGTTAACGTAGGTTTTTTTTACCTTAACTCGCCTAAGGCGGGCCTAAAGCGGGTTAAGGTAAGTATTTTTACCTTAACTCGCCTAAAGCGGGTTAGCGTAAGTTTTTTTACCTAAACCCGCCTTAAGCGGGTTAACGTAGGTTTTTTTTACCTTAACCCGCCTAAAGCGAGTTAAGGTAAGTATTTTTTACCTTAACCCGCCTAAAGCGGGTTAAGGTAAGCGGTTTAACGTAGGTATTTTTTACCTTAACCCGCCTAAAGCGGGTTAAGGTAAGTATTTTTACCTTAACCCGCCTAAAGCGGGTTAAAGTTAGATTTTCACCTTAACCCCGCCTAAAGCGGGTGAACGTAAGTATTTTTGCCCTAACCCGCCTAAGGCGGGTTAGCGTAAGTATTTTTACCTTAACCCGCCTAAGGCGGGTTAACGTAGGTATTTTTTACCTTAACCCGCCTAAGGCGGGTTAACGTAAGTTTTTTTTTACCTTAACCCGCCTAAAGCGGGTTAACGTAAGTATTTTTACCTTAACCCGCCTAAGGCGGGTTAACGTAAGTTTTTTTTACCTGAACCCGCCTAAAGCGGGTTAACGCAGGTATTTTTTAGCTCAACCCGCCTAAGGCGGGTTAACGCAGGTATTTTTTAGCTCAACTCGCCTAAAGCGGGTTAGCGTAAGTATTTTTACCTTAACCCGCCTAAAGCGGGTTAACGTAGGTTTTTTTTACCTTAACCCGCCTAAAGCGGGTTAACGTAGGGATTTTTACATTAGCCCGCCTAAGGCTGGTTAACGTAAATATTTATACCTTAACCCGCTTAAGGCGGGTTAACGTAAGTTTTTTTACCTTAACCCGCCTAAAGCGGGTTAACGTAGGTATTTTTTACCTTAACCCGCCTAAAGCGGGTTAAGGTAGGTATTTTTACCTTAACCCGCCTAAGGCGGGTTAACGTAGGTATTTTTTACCTTAACCCGCCTAAAGCGGGTTAACGTAGGTATTTTTACCTTAACCCGCCTAAGGCGGGTTAACGTAAGTATTTATACCTTAACCCGCCTAAGGCGGGTTAACGTAAGTTTTTTTTTACCTTATCCCGCCCAAGGCGGGTTAACGTAAGTATTTTTACCTTAACCCGCCTAAAGCGGGTTAACGTAGGTTTTTTTACCTTAACCCGCCTAAGGCGGGTTAACGTAGGTTTTTTTTACCTTAACCCGCCTAAAGCGGGTTAACGTAGGTTTTTTTTACCTTAACTCGCCTAAGGCGGGCCTAAAGCGGGTTAAGGTAAGTATTTTTACCTTAGCTCGCCTAAAGCGGGTTAGCGTAAGTATTTTTACCTAAACCCGCCTTAAGCGGGTTAACGTAGGTTTTTTTTACCTTAACCCGCCTAAAGCGAGTTAAGGTAAGTATTTTTTACCTTAACCCGCCTAAAGCGGGTTAACGTAGGTATTTTTTACCTTAACCCGCCTAAAGCGGGTTAAGGTAAGTATTTTTACCTTAACCCGCCTAAAGCGGGCTAACGTAGGTATTTTTACCTTAACCCGCCTAGAGCGGGTTAAGGTAGGGTTTTTTACCTTAACCCGCCTAAGGCGGGTTAACGTAGGTTTTTTTACCTTAACCCGCCTAAAGCGGGTTAACGTAGGTTTTTTTACCTTAACTCGCCTAAGGCGGGCCTAAAGCGGGTTAAGGTAAGTACCTAGAGCGGGTTAAGGCAGGTATTTTTACCTTAACCCGCCTAAAGCGGGTTAACGTAGGTTTTTTTACCTTAACCCGCCTAAGGCGGGTTAACGTAGGTTTTTTTTTACCTTAACCCGCCTAAAGCGGGTTAAAGTAGGTATTTTTTACCTTAACCCGCCTAAAGTGGGTTAACGTCGGTTTTTTTTACCTTAACCCGCCTAAAGCGGGTGAACGTAAGTATTTTTACCCTAACCCGCCTAAGGCGGGTTAGCGTAAGTATTTTTACCTTAACCCGCCTAAAGCGGGTTAACGAAAGTATTTTTACCTTAACCCGCCTAAGGCGGGTTAACGTAAGATTTTTTACCTTAACCCGCCTAAAGCGGGTTAACGTAAGTATTTTTACCTTAACCCGCCTAAGGCGGGTTAACGTAAGTTTTTTTACCTGAACCCGCCTAAAGCGGGTTAACGCAGGTATTTTTTAGCTCAACCCGCCTAAGGCGGGTTAAAGGGACAGTAACGGGGTTTTTACAAGTTTGCCTTAATCAACAAAAAATGAAATGTAGATTTCAAATATATAGTACATAATAGGTTGAAAATATTTCATTAGGCAGATATTTTAAATCAAAGTGCCAATATTCGGGGATTTGTAGACGACCGTCATCTACAAATTCCGCGGACTTAACGTACGACATGCCCGGCGTTTAACGATGCAAAGACGCAGAGAATCTGGCGTTTTGCCAGGATTTTGAATCCGATTTCTTTTCTTTTATTGCTTGTTTCTTATATTTTTGTTGTTTTCGTTGCTTATTTCTTTACAAATAGTAGTAAAATAATTAAAACTAAGTTTTAAAAGTGCGTATTTTGATTTTTCATTATAAAATTACCTTTTTCAATCGTTTTACCATCATTTTTGCTATATTTCGTCAAAATGCTTGTTATTTTTCTCTCGTAAACTCTTTCCCAATTTTCATTTTTCTTTTCCAGGTTTATTTCCGGGATTTTCGTACGGACGAGATGAGGAGCTGAAGAAGAAAAAGGAAAAATCTCGGGGTCGGCGGTAGCAGGTGGAGGCGGCGGCTGTCAAGGCGATGGGTTGGATTTTCCATATTCTTTTTTCACTTTCAGGCATAAAAATAAATGAATTAAATCATTGCTTCTAAAATTACGCGCTATATTGCATGCTATTTTTAAATTAGCCCCCTAAGACGACATTTGTTGAATATATATATATATATATATATATATATATATATATATATATATATATATATATATATATATATATATATATATATATATATATATATATATATATATATATATCTGTGTTCGCTCTCTTTTTATAACTCATTTTGAAGCATAAATTTTATTCACAAATTAAATCGATTTAATTAAATAGGAAGCAACTGGTCGCCCGTATCAGGATCAAAAAAGTCGTATCCGTCGGCGTCCTGTCCCAAATTCTTCACCGTCTTTCGTAGATCTTTCCGTTTCACATAGATCTTCTTTCTATCTTGAGCACCCGTTCGCCTGGTAGAACGTCTGGTCACTTCCGTGGGGCTAATAACTTCTTTTGTGTTCGTTTTTGATTCCGTGGAATTTGCTTCCTGGCTATCGTCATCCGAGTTCGCTTTCCGCGTCTGGAGCTTCTTTTTCCTCGTCGTGTTCCTCGGGTTCGTCCTTGTACACTGGAAGTAAGGGGCGACCTAGTGTGCGACAGGAAGTGGTGCATTCCTTGTGTTTCTTGTATAATTCCCTGACACAGCCAACAATGTCCTTTTTGAAATTGCAAGTGGGAGGAGGGTTCTTGAACACCGTGACATCCCTACCCTGGGCTCGTGACCGTTTAGTGCGGCTGGGTAGATCAATCTGCGTTTCGTGCAATTGCAATATTTCCAATCGATGTGTGATGCAAATATGCCTATTTCATCAAGTGCTCAGTCGATTCTTTCCCACTAAAAATCAAATTTTATAGTTTTGCCGTTAGTACTTACTTGAATCGATTCTTCGGCATGTAAATATTCCCCACGACCGCGTGAAAGCACTCTATTGCTGATGTGGTGAAAGAGGAGGAGCACAGTCGAATCGTCTCCACAAAATATGCGTCATGTAGAAGGTTGTGGAGCAACTAAACGTTTATATTTAAGCTTGAGAATTGGGGTTTGAACCTGGAGTTGCACCGCATCTTCTCTTGGGTCGAGGTACGCTCGATCGTTTCCGAGATCATCGTGCAAACATTCGCCAATTAGAGAAAACTTGCCGGGAAATGTGTGGACTCCTACATTTGGTGATTTAACAATTATATTACCCCTAACCTTGTAGATGAAATTCCGAGCTTTGAATGAGTTCCACTGCCAGTTGTGCATTGCCCTCAGCCATATGTCATGTTTTAAAGAATGGGGTTTCGCCACGGCCCCAGCAAGCGAGCTATGTCCGTGCATGTTATAAATTTACCTTGTGATAGCTGGAGGAGGCTCTCCAATGAGCATAAGAAGTATCGACTCTCTGTAGATATTTCGAGCTCTCCGTTAGAACTCTTCTCTGTGTCAATAGTGCGCTGGCTGGCACCCTGCCATTCTTGAGATTTGGAGGGGCTTTCCTATAGAATTTAAATTAGAGAGGTTTCATTCTTTTGAAACCTTCATTCGTTTCACAGGACTCATTGACCATTGCATTCTATCCAACGTTGGTGGATCTTCGAAAGTCTGGGAAGTAGCCGGAGGATGGGGATGTACTAGTGGAAAGTTGGAAATCCGAACCTATGGTTTGAATTTAAATCCAATTTAACGGCGACACTCACGGGTGCTACTCATGTCTTCAGTCGTTCTTTGCCATTTTCCATGACGTAGTCCAAATCAGAAAAGTGATTTTCACACACTAAAATACTTTTCAGCTTCTTCTTCTCCGCTACGTCGAAGAACTTTTTCCAACCCATATTTTCTGCCCAGATCCTAGCTCTTTCGAACTCTTGGGGAAATGCGTGAACACGTGACGCCTGCAGACCGCAGACGTCACACCTGCGCATCTTAATTGCATAATTATCACCAACGATTTCGTAAAGTTTTCGGTATTATACGGCCATTCTAAGCACATTTTTTCAAAAACGAGCATCTTACAATATAAAATAAACATTTTATTTTATTTATCAAAGTCAGCAACGGAAAGAGTCATAGCCTCTCCGTCAATAGCCTCAAATGTTCCATATAGTCCGTTTTTCGCCGGAAAAGCGGCGATGATTGCCGAACGAATGCACATAGGAAGTTCCACACGAATCGACTGACCAAGGTGGTTTCCGTGAACCAGCACTGTGTAATTGCTCGCGGCGGCATAGCGAAATTCCCTAAAATAAAAATATAAGTTTTTACTCTTTTCAATAATTAACCTATTTGAAATGTTCTTCTTAGGAGTAACTGGTTCTTGTTTCAGGGGCTGAACCGTCTGGATGGCCGTTGTCAACACCTGCATGCGCCGATTTGGAGATTTTTTTTGTTACTGTATTTCGTAGTTTGTATTTTGAACTTTTGTATTTTGTAGTTTGTTCCCTAATATTGTAATTTCTGTCGTACCTTTGTATCTCGATTTTGTATATGAACCATCTTTCTCTTGAAAAAATTCTCTCACTGATTTTGTAGTGCAGGTTTCCTTGAAATCAGACCAGTCAGTGACGCAGCGAATGTCCTCATGGCCGGGAAATACATCCTGCAGGTTCTTCGACCACTCATTCTTCGACTTGTGGGCCTCGCCGCAGCAGAACAGCTCACGGGGAAGGGCGTCATAGGGCAAGGGTGAACACTTGGTGCACGTGCAGAACTCCGAGATGGGCCTAGGTCCACCAATATCCATTCCCAAGTGGCGAACAAATCTACAAGAAGGTTTTCTCACGTGGTTGACGCTTTCCCCGACTGACTAGAAGAATACCGCTGAAGAAACGTCTGCTGCTGGGTGCGGGATGGATGAGCAGCATACGCTGCCTTCATTTTGGCTTTGATTTCGTCCATTTCAGGGTTTAGCCGTGAAAAAACAAAGTCGAGAAGTTAAGAAATCCAAGCAATCTTAGAAATTTTCATCAATATACAGTTGAAAGCGTGATAAAATGCCAAACTTACGTGAAAACAACATATTGTGCGATCAGCCTATATAAACGTCTTCTATAAGTTACAAAAACGTTGTTTATACCTTTGTGTTAAAAGAAACTGAATAAAGCAAATACAACAAGCGTGATTTTGTGCAAATATTTGTGAATGTCGGTGAAAATGGTAGATAAATTAGCACAATTGTGTTTCTTATGTATTTTAATTACTATTTACTAAAATTACATATAGTTATAAAATGTAAACATTAATAAACAACCGTTGAAATGGCTTAGAAAATAGAGAAAATCGCGCCTGGCCATTTTCGGAGACTCTGACGGCCGCCGTGGCAGAGTAAGCAGACCACTGCAACTCGCACCCGTACCATATCAATTTTTGCGGGGAAGGGCCTCCTGCCGCCCACCGTATTGAACGGGGTAGCACCCATCGCGGCAAAGAAAACCCCCGTTACTGTCCCTTTAACGCAATTATTTTTTAGCTCAACCCGCCTAAGGCGGGTTAACGTAGGTATTTTTACCTTAACCCGCCTAAGACGGGTTAACGTAAGTATTTTTACCTTAACCCGCCTAAGGCGGGTTAAAGTAGGTATTTTTACCTTAACCCGCCTAAAGCGGGTTAACGTAGGGGTTTTTTTTTATCTTAACCCGCCTAAAGCGGGTTAACGAAAGTATTTTTACCTTAACCCGCCTTAGGCGGGTTAACGTAGGTATTTTTTACCTTAACCCGCCTAAAGCGGGTTAACGTAGGGTTTTTTTTTTATCTTAACCCGCCTAAAGCGGGTTAACGAAAGTATTTTTACCTTAACCCGCCTAAGGCGGGTTAACGTAAGTTTTTTTTACCTTAACCCGCCTAAGGCGGGTTAACGTAAGTTTTTTTACCTGAACCCGCCTAAAGCGGGTTAACCGCCTAAAGCGGGTTAACGCAGGTATTTTTTAGCTCAACCCGCCTAAGGCGGGTTAACGTAGGTATTTTTACCTTAACCCGCCTAAGACGGGTTAACGTAAGTATTTTTACCTTAGCCCGCCTAAGGCTGGTTAACGTAAGTATTTATACCTTAACCCGCTTAAGGCGGGTTAACGTAAGTTTTTTTTTACCTTAACCCGCCCAAGGCGGGTTAACGTAGGTATTTTTTACCTTAACCCGCCTAAAGTGGGTTAACGTAAGTTTTTTTACCTGAACCCGCCTAAAGCGGGTTAACGTAGGGATTTTTTACCTTAACCCGCCTAAAGCGGGTTAACGTAGGTATTTTTTACCTTAACCCGCCTAAAGCGGGTTAAGGTAGGTATTTTTACCTTAACCCGCCGAAAGCGGGTTAACGTAGGTATTTTTACCTTAACCCGCCTAGAGCAGGTTAAGGCAGGTATTTTTACCTTAACCCGCCTAAAGGGGGTTAACGTAAGTATTTATACCTTAACCCGCCTAAGGCGGGTTAACGTAAGTTTTTTTTTTACCTTATCCCGCCCAAGGCGGGTTAACGTAAGTATTTTTACCTTAACCCGCCTAAAGCGGGTTAACGTAGGTTTTTTTACCTTAACCCGCCTAAGGCGGGTTAACGTAGGTTTTTTTACCTTAACCCGCCTAAAGCGGGTTAACGTAGGTTTTTTTACCTTAACTCGCCTAAGGCGGGCCTAAAGCGGGTTAAGGTAAGTATTTTTACCTAAACCCGCCTTAAGCGGGTTAACGTAGGTTTTTTTTACCTTAACCCGCCTAAAGCGAGTTAAGGTAAGTATTTTTTACCTTAACCCGCCTAAAGCGGGTTAACGTAGGTATTTTTTACCTTAACCCGCCGAAAGCGGGTTAAGGTAAGTATTTTTACCTTAACCCGCCTAAAGCGGGCTAACGTAGGTATTTTTACCTTAACCCGCCTAGAGCGGGTTAAGGTAGGGTTTTTTACCTTAACCCGCCTAAGGCAGGTTAACGTAGGTTTTTTTTACCTTAACCCGCCTAAAGCGGGTTAACGTAGGTTTTTTTACCTTAACTCGCCTAAGGCGGGTTAACGTAGGTTTTTTTTACCTTAACCCGCCTAAAGCGGGTTAACGTAGGTTTTTTTACCTTAACCCGCCTAAAGCGGGTTAACGTAGGTTTTTTTACCTTAACCCGCCTAAGGCGGGTTAACGTAGGTTTTTTTTTACCTTAACCCGCCTAAGGCGGGTTAACGTAGGTTTTTTTACCTTAACCCGCCTAGAGCGGGTTAAGGTAGGGTTTTTTACCTTAACCCGCCTAAAGCGGGTTAGCGTAAGTATTTTTACCTTAACCCGCCTAAGGCGGGTTAACGTAGGTATTTTTTACCTTAACCCGCCTAAAGCGGGTTAACGTAGGGTTTTTTTTTATCTTAACCCGCCTAAAGCGGGTTAACGAAAGTATTTTTACCTTAACCCGCCTAAGGCGGGTTAACGTAAGTTTTTTACCTTAACCCGCCTAAAGCGGGTTAACGTAAGTATTTTTACCTTAACCCGCCTAAGGCGGGTTAACGTAAGTTTTTTTACCTGAACCCGCCTAAAGCGGGTTAACGCAGGTATTTTTTAGCTCAACCCGCCTAAGGCGGGTTAACGCAGGTATTTTTTAGCTCAACCCGCCTAAGGCGGGTTAACGTAGGTATTTTTACCTTAACCCGCCTAAGACGGGTTAACGTAAGTATTTTTACCTTAACCCGCCTAAGGCGGGGTAAAGTAGGTATTTTTACCTTAACCCGCCTAAAGCGGGTTAACGTAGGTTTTGTTTACCTTAACCCGCCTAAAGCGAGTTAAGGCAAGTATTTTTTACCTTAACCCGCCTAAATCGGGTTAACGTAGGTATTTTTTACCTTAACACGCCTAAAGCGGGTTAAGGTAAGTATTTTTACCTTAACCCGCCTAAAGCGGGTTAACGTAGGTATTTTTACCTTAACCCGCCTAGAGCAGGTTAAGGCAGGTATTTTTACCTTAACCCGCCTAAAGCGGGTTAACGTAGGTTTTTTACCTTAACCCGCCTAAGGCGGGCCTAAAGCGGATTAAGGTAAGTATTTTTACCTTAACTCGCCTAAAGCGGATTAGCGTAAGTATTTTTACCTGAACCCGCCTAAAGCGGGTTAACGTAGGTTTTTTTTACCTTAACCCGCCTAAAGCGGGTTAACGTAGGGATTTTTACCTTAGCCCGCCTAAGGCTGGTTAACGTAAGTATTTATACGTTAACCCGCTTAAGGCGGGTTAACGTAATTTTTTTCTTACCTTAACCCGCCCAAGGCGGGTTAACGTAGGTATTTTTTACCTTAACCCGCCTAAAGCGGGTTAACGTAGGGATTTTTACCTTAGCCCGCCTAAGGCTGGTTAACGTAAGTATTTATACGTTAACCCGCTTAAGGCGGGTTAACGTAATTTTTTTCTTACCTTAACCCGCCCAAGGCGGGTTAACGTAGGGATTTTTTACCTTAACCCGCCTAAAGCGGGTTAACGTAGGTATTTTTTACCTTAACCCGCCTAAAGCGGGTTAAGGTAGGTATTTTCACCTTAACCCGCCTAAGGCGGGTTAACGTAGGTGTTTTTTTACGTTAACCCGCCTAAAGCGGGTTAACGTAGGTTTTTTACCTTAACCCGCCTAAGGCGGGCCTAAAGCGGGATAAGGTAAGTATTTTTACCTTAACTCGCCTAAAGCGGGTTAGCGTAAGTATTTTTACCTTAACCCGCCTAAAGCGGGTTAAGGTAGGTATTTTCACCTTAACCCGCCTAAGGCGGGTTAACGTAGGTGTTTTTTTACGTTAACCCGCCTAAAGCGGGTTAACGTAGGTTTTTTACCTTAACCCGCCTAAGGCGGGCCTAAAGCGGGTTAAGGTAGGTATTTTCACCTTAACCCGCCTAAGGCGGGTTAACGTAGGTGTTTTTTTACGTTAACCCGCCTAAAGCGGGTTAACGTAAGTATTTTTACCTTAACCCGCCTAAGGCGGGTTAACGTAAGTTTTTTTACCTGAACCCGCCTAAAGCGGGTTAACGCAGGTATTTTTTAGCTCAACCCGCCTAAGGCGGGTTAACGCAGGTATTTTTTAGCTCAACCCGCCTAAGGCGGGTTAACGTAGGTATTTTTACCTTAACCCGCCTAAGACGGGTTAACGTAAGTATTTTTACCTGAACCCGCCTAAAGCGGGTTAACGTAGGTATTTTTACCTTAACCCGCCTAAGGCGGGTTAACGTAGGTATTTTTTACCTTAACCCGCCTAAAGCGGGTTAACGTAGGTATTTTTACCTTAACCCGCCTAAGGTGGGTTAACGTAAGTATTTATACCTTAACCCGCCTAAGGCGGGTTAACGTAAGTTTTTTTTTTACCTTATCCCGCCCAAGGCGGGTTTACGTAAGTATTTTTACCTTAACCCGCCTAGAGCGGGTTAAGGTAGGGTTTTTTACCTTAACCCGCCTAAGGCGGGTTAACGTAGGTTTTTTTTTACCTTAACCCGCCTAAAGCGGGTTAACGTAGGTTTTTTTTACCTTAACTCGCCTAAGGCGGGCCTGAAGCGGGTTAAGGTAAGTACCTAGAGCGGGTTAAGGCAGGTATTTTTACCTTAACCCGCCTAAAGCGGGTTAACGTAGGTTTTTTTTACCTTAACCCGTTAACGTAGGTATTTTTTACCTTAACCCGCCTAAAGCGGGTTAACGTAGGTATTTTTTACCTTAACCCGCCTAAAGCGGGTTAACGTAAGTTTTTTTACCTGAACCCGCCTAAAGCGGGTTAACGTAAGTATTTTTACCTTAACCCGCCTAAGGCGGGTTAACGTAGGTATTTTTTACCTTAACCCGCCTAAAGCGGGTTAACGTAGGGTTTTTTTTTATCTTAACCCGCCTAAAGCGGGTTAACGAAAGTATTTTTACCTTAACCCGCCTAAAGCGGGCTAACGTAGGTATTTTTACCTTAACCCGCCTAGAGCGGGTAAAGGTAGGGTTTTTTACCTTAGCCCGCCTAAGGCGGGTTGACGTAGGTTTTTTTTTACCTTAACCCGCCTAAAGCGGGTTAACGTAGGTTTTTTTACCTTAACTCGCCTAAGGCGGGCCTAAAGCGGGTTAAGGTAAGTACCTAGAGCGGGTTAAGGCAGGTATTTTTACCTTAACCCGCCTAAAGCGGGTTAACGTAGGTTTTTTTACCTTAACCCGCCTAAGGCGGGTTAACGTAAGTATTTTTACCTTAACCCGCCTAAGGCGGGTTAAAGTAGGTATTTTTACCTTAACCCGTTAACGTAGGTATTTTTTACCTTAACCCGCCTAAAGCGGGCCTAAAGCGGGTTAAGGTAAGTATTTTTAAATTAACTCGCCTAAAGCGGGTTAGCGTAAGTATTTTTACCTTAACCCGCCTAAAGCGGGTTAACGTAGGTATTTTTTACCTTAACCCGCCTAAAGCGGGTTAACGTAAGTTTTTTTACCTGAACCCGCCTAAAGCGGGTTAACGTAAGTATTTTTACCTTAACCCGCCTAAGGCGGGTTAACGTAGGTATTTTTTACCTTAACCCGCCTAAAGCGGGTTAACTTAGGGGGTTTTTTTTTATCTTAACCCGCCTAAAGCGGGTTAACGAAAGTATTTTTACCTTAACCCGCCTAAGGCGGGTTAACGTAAGTTTTTTTACCTTAACCCGCCTAAAGCGGGTTAACGTAAGTATTTTTACCTTAACCCGCCTAAGGCGGGTTAACGTAAGTTTTTTTTTACCTGAACCCGCCTAAAGCGGGTTAACGCACGTATTTTTTAGCTCAACCCGCCTAAGGCGGGTTAACGTAAGTATTTTTACCTAAACCCGCCTAAAGCGGGTTAAGGTTAGATTTTCTTAGATTTTTACCTTAACCCGCCTAAAGCGCGGTAAGGTAAGTATTTTTACCTTAACCCGCCTAAAGCGGGTTAACGTAAGTATTTTTACCTTAACCCGCCTAAAGCGGGTTAACGTAAGTTTTTTTACCTGAACCCGCCTAAAGCGGGTTAACGTAAGTATTTTTACCTTAACCCGCCTAAAGCGGGTTAACGTAGGTTTTTTTACCTTAACCCGCCTAAGGCGGGTTAACGTAGGTTTTTTTTTACCTTAACCCGCCTAAGGCGGGTTAACGTAGGTATTTTTACCTTAACCCGTTAACGTAGGTATTTTTTACCTTAACCCGCCTAAAGCGGGTTAACGTAGGTATTTTTTACCTTAACCCGCCTAAAGCGGGTTAACGTAAGTTTTTTTACCTGAACCCGCCTAAAGCGGGTTAACGTAAGTATTTTTACCTTAACCCGCCTAAGGCGGGTTAACGTAGGTATTTTTTACCTTAACCCGCCTAAAGCGGGTTAACGTAGGGTTTTTTTTTATCTTAACCCGCCTAAAGCGGGTTAACGAAAGTATTTTTACCTTAACCCGCCTAAAGCGGGCTAACGTAGGTATTTTTACCTTAACCCGCCTAGAGCGGGTAAAGGTAGGGTTTTTTACCTTAGCCAGCCTAAGGCGGGTTAACGTAGGTTTTTTTTTACCTTAACCCGCCTAAAGCGGGTTAACGTAGGTTTTTTTACCTTAACTCGCCTAAGGCGGGCCTAAAGCGGGTTAAGGTAAGTACCTAGAGCGGGTTAAGGCAGGTATTTTTACCTTAACCCGCCTAAAGCGGGTTAACGTAGGTTTTTTTTACCTTAACCCGCCTAAGGCGGGTTAACGTAAGTATTTTTACCTTAACCCGCCTAAGGCGGGTTAAAGTAGGTATTTTTACCTTAACCCGTTAACGTAGGTATTTTTTACCTTAACCCGCCTAAAGCGGGCCTAAAGCGGGTTAAGGTAAGTATTTTTAAATTAACTCGCCTAAAGCGGGTTAGCGTAAGTATTTTTACCTTAACCCGCCTAAAGCGGGTTAACGTAGGTATTTTTTACCTTAACCCGCCTAAAGCGGGTTAACGTAAGTTTTTTTACCTGAACCCGCCTAAAGCGGGTTAACGTAAGTATTTTTACCTTAACCCGCCTAAGGCGGGTTAACGTAGGTATTTTTTACCTTAACCCGCCTAAAGCGGGTTAACTTAGGGGGTTTTTTTTTATCTTAACCCGCCTAAAGCGGGTTAACGAAAGTATTTTTACCTTAACCCGCCTAAGGCGGGTTAACGTAAGTTTTTTTTTACCTGAACCCGCCTAAAGCGGGTTAACGCACGTATTTTTTAGCTCAACCCGCCTAAGGCGGGTTAACGTAAGTATTTTTACCTAAACCCGCCTAAAGCGGGTTAAGGTTAGATTTTCTTAGATTTTTACCTTAACCCGCCTAAAGCGCGGTAAGGTAAGTATTTTTACCTTAACCCGCCTAAAGCGGGTTAACGTAAGTATTTTTACCTTAACCCGCCTAAAGCGGGTTAACGTAAGTTTTTTTACCTGAACCCGCCTAAAGCGGGTTAACGTAAGTATTTTTACCTTAACCCGCCTAAAGCGGGTTAACGTAGGTTTTTTTACCTTAACCCGCCTAAGGCGGGTTAACGTAGGTTTTTTTTTACCTTAACCCGCCTAAGGCGGGTTAACGTAGGTATTTTTACCTAAACCCGCCTAAAGCGGGTTAAGGTTAGATTTTCTTAGATTTTTACCTTAACCCGCCTAAAGCGGGTTAACGTAAGTATTTTTACCTTAACCCGCCTAAAGCGGGTTAACGTAAGTTTTTTTACCTGAACCCGCCTAAAGCGGGTTAACGTAGGTATTTTTTACCTTAACCCGCCTAAAGCGGGTTAAGGTTAGATTTTCTTAGATTTTTACCTTAACCCGCCTAAAGCGCGGTAAGGTAAGTATTTTTACCTTAACCCGCCTAAAGCGGGTTAACGTAAGTATTTTTACCTTAACCCGCCTAAAGCGGGTTAACGTAAGTTTTTTTACCTGAACCCGCCTAAAGCGGGTTAACGTAAGTATTTTTACCTTAACCCGCCTAAAGCGGGTTAACGTAGGTATTTTTTACCTTAACCCGCCTAAAGCGGGTTAACGTAAGTTTTTTTACCTGAACCCGCCTAAAGCGGGTTAACGTAAGTTTTTTACCTTAACCCGCCTAAGGCGAGTTAACGTAGGTATTTTTACCTTAACCCGCCTAAAGCGGGTTAACGTAAGTTTTTTTACCTGAACCCGCCTAAAGCGGGTTAACGTAAGTTTTTTTACCTGAACCCGCCTAAAGCGGGTTAACGTAGGTATTTTTTACCTTAACCCGCCTAAAGCGGGTTAACGTAGGGGTTTTTTTTTACCTGAACCCGCCTAAAGCGGGTTAACGTAAGTATTTTTACCTTAACCCGCCTAAAGCTGGTTAACGTAGGTATTTTTTACCTGAACCCGCCTAAAGCGGGTTAACGTAAGTTTTTTTACCTTAACCCGCCTAAGGCGGGTTAACGTAGGTATTTTTACCTTAACCCGCCTAAAGCGGGTTAACGTAAGTATTTTTACCTTAACCCGCCTAAAGCGGGTTAACGTAGGTATTTTTTACCTTAACCCGCCTAAAGCGGGTTAACGTAGGTATTTTTACCTTAACCCGCCTAAAGCGGGTCAACGTAAGTTTTTTTACCTGAACCCGCCTAAAGCGGGTTAACGTAAGTTTTTTTACCTGAACCCGCCTAAAGCGGGTTAACGTAGGTATTTTTACCTTAACCCGCCTAAAGCGGGTTAACGTAAGTATTTTTACCTTAACCCGCCTAAAGCGGGTCAACGTAAGTTTTTTTACCTAAACCCGCCTAAAGCGGGTTAACGTAAGTTTTTTTACCTGAACCCGCCTAAAGCGGGTTAACGTAGGTATTTTTACCTTAACCCGCCTAAAGCGGGTTAACGTAAGTATTTTTACCTTAACCCGCCTAAAGCGGGTTAACGTAGGTTTTTTTACCTTAACCCGCCTAAGGCGGGTTAACGTAGGTTTTTTTTTACCTTAACCCGCCTAAGGCGGGTTAACGTAGGTATTTTTACCTTAACCCGTTAACGTAGGTATTTTTTACCTTAACCCGCCTAAAGCGGGTTAACGTAGGTATTTTTTACCTTAACCCGCCTAAAGCGGGTTAACGTAAGTTTTTTTACCTGAACCCGCCTAAAGCGGGTTAACGTAAGTATTTTTACCTTAACCCGCCTAAGGCGGGTTAACGTAGGTATTTTTTACCTTAACCCGCCTAAAGCGGGTTAACGTAGGGTTTTTTTTTATCTTAACCCGCCTAAAGCGGGTTAACGAAAGTATTTTTACCTTAACCCGCCTAAAGCGGGCTAACGTAGGTATTTTTACCTTAACCCGCCTAGAGCGGGTAAAGGTAGGGTTTTTTACCTTAGCCCGCCTAAGGCGGGTTAACGTAGGTTTTTTTTTTACCTTAACCCGCCTAAAGCGGGTTAACGTAGGTTTTTTTACCTTAACTCGCCTAAGGCGGGCCTAAAGCGGGTTAAGGTAAGTACCTAGAGCGGGTTAAGGCAGGTATTTTTACCTTAACCCGCCTAAAGCGGGTTAACGTAGGTTTTTTTTACCTTAACCCGCCTAAGGCGGGTTAACGTAAGTATTTTTACCTTAACCCGCCTAAGGCGGGTTAAAGTAGGTATTTTTACCTTAACCCGTTAACGTAGGTATTTTTTACCTTAACCCGCCTAAAGCGGGCCTAAAGCGGGTTAAGGTAAGTATTTTTAAATTAACTCGCCTAAAGCGGGTTAGCGTAAGTATTTTTACCTTAACCCGCCTAAAGCGGGTTAACGTAGGTATTTTTTACCTTAACCCGCCTAAAGCGGGTTAACGTAAGTTTTTTTACCTGAACCCGCCTAAAGCGGGTTAACGTAAGTATTTTTACCTTAACCCGCCTAAGGCGGGTTAACGTAGGTATTTTTTACCTTAACCCGCCTAAAGCGGGTTAACTTAGGGGGTTTTTTTTTATCTTAACCCGCCTAAAGCGGGTTAACGAAAGTATTTTTACCTTAACCCGCCTAAGGCGGGTTAACGTAAGTTTTTTTACCTTAACCCGCCTAAAGCGGGTTAACGTAAGTATTTTTACCTTAACCCGCCTAAGGCGGGTTAACGTAAGTTTTTTTTTACCTGAACCCGCCTAAAGCGGGTTAACGCACGTATTTTTTAGCTCAACCCGCCTAAGGCGGGTTAACGTAAGTATTTTTACCTAAACCCGCCTAAAGCGGGTTAAGGTTAGATTTTCTTAGATTTTTACCTTAACCCGCCTAAAGCGCGGTAAGGTAAGTATTTTTACCTTAACCCGCCTAAAGCGGGTTAACGTAAGTATTTTTACCTTAACCCGCCTAAAGCGGGTTAACGTAAGTTTTTTTACCTGAACCCGCCTAAAGCGGGTTAACGTAAGTATTTTTACCTTAACCCGCCTAAAGCGGGTTAACGTAGGTTTTTTTACCTTAACCCGCCTAAGGCGGGTTAACGTAGGTTTTTTTTTACCTTAACCCGCCTAAGGCGGGTTAACGTAGGTATTTTTACCTAAACCCGCCTAAAGCGGGTTAAGGTTAGATTTTCTTAGATTTTTACCTTAACCCGCCTAAAGCGGGTTAACGTAAGTATTTTTACCTTAACCCGCCTAAAGCGGGTTAACGTAAGTTTTTTTACCTGAACCCGCCTAAAGCGGGTTAACGTAGGTATTTTTTACCTTAACCCGCCTAAAGCGGGTTAACGTAAGTTTTTTTACCTGAACCCGCCTAAAGCGGGTTAACGTAGGTATTTTTTACCTGAACCCGCCTAAAGCGGGTTAACGTAAGTTTTTTTACCTGAACCCGCCTAAAGCGGGTTAACGTAGGTATTTTTACCTTAACCCGCCTAAAGCGGGTCAACGTATGTTTTTTTACCTGAACCCGCCTAAAGCGGGTTAACGTAAGTTTTTTTACCTGAACCCGCCTAAAGCGGGTTAACGTAGGTATTTTTACCTTAACCCGCCTAAAGCGGGTTAACGTAAGTATTTTTACCTTAACCCGCCTAAAGCGGGTTAACGTAGGTTTTTTTACCTTAACCCGCCTAAGGCGGGTTAACGTAGGTTTTTTTTTACCTTAACCCGCCTAAGGCGGGTTAACGTAGGTATTTTTACCTTAACCCGTTAACGTAGGTATTTTTTACCTTAACCCGCCTAAAGCGGGTTAACGTAGGTATTTTTTACCTTAACCCGCCTAAAGCGGGTTAACGTAAGTTTTTTTACCTGAACCCGCCTAAAGCGGGTTAACGAAAGTCTTTTAACTTAACCCGCCTAAAGCGGGCTAACGTAGGTATTTTTACCTTAACCCGCCTAGAGCGGGTAAAGGTAGGGTTTTTTACCTTAGCCCGCCTAAGGCGGGTTAACGTAGGTTTTTTTTTTACCTTAACCCGCCTAAAGCGGGTTAACGTAGGTTTTTTTACCTTAACTCGCCTAAGGCGGGCCTAAAGCGGGTTAAGGTAAGTACCTAGAGCGGGTTAAGGCAGGTATTTTTACCTTAACCCGCCTAAAGCGGGTTAACGTAGGTTTTTTTTACCTTAACCCGCCTAAGGCGGGTTAACGTAAGTATTTTTACCTTAACCCGCCTAAGGCGGGTTAAAGTAGGTATTTTTACCTTAACCCGTTAACGTAGGTATTTTTTACCTTAACCCGCCTAAAGCGGGCCTAAAGCGGGTTAAGGTAAGTATTTTTAAATTAACTCGCCTAAAGCGGGTTAGCGTAAGTATTTTTACCTTAACCCGCCTAAAGCGGGTTAACGTAGGTATTTTTTACCTTAACCCGCCTAAAGCGGGTTAACGTAAGTTTTTTTACCTGAACCCGCCTAAAGCGGGTTAACGTAAGTATTTTTACCTTAACCCGCCTAAGGCGGGTTAACGTAGGTATTTTTTACCTTAACCCGCCTAAAGCGGGTTAACTTAGGGGGTTTTTTTTAATCTTAACCCGCCTAAAGCGGGTTAACGAAAGTATTTTTACCTTAACCCGCCTAAGGCGGGTTAACGTAAGTTTTTTTACCTTAACCCGCCTAAAGCGGGTTAACGTAAGTATTTTTACCTTAACCCGCCTAAGGCGGGTTAACGTAAGTTTTTTTTTACCTGAACCCGCCTAAAGCGGGTTAACGCACGTATTTTTTAGCTCAACCCGCCTAAGGCGGGTTAACGTAAGTATTTTTACCTAAACCCGCCTAAAGCGGGTTAAGGTTAGATTTTCTTAGATTTTTACCTTAACCCGCCTAAAGCGCGGTAAGGTAAGTATTTTTACCTTAACCCGCCTAAAGCGGGTTAACGTAAGTATTTTTACCTTAACCCGCCTAAAGCGGGTTAACGTAAGTTTTTTTACCTGAACCCGCCTAAAGCGGGTTAACGTAAGTATTTTTACCTTAACCCGCCTAAAGCGGGTTAACGTAGGTTTTTTTACCTTAACCCGCCTAAGGCGGGTTAACGTAGGTTTTTTTTTACCTTAACCCGCCTAAGGCGGGTTAACGTAGGTATTTTTACCTAAACCCGCCTAAAGCGGGTTAAGGTTAGATTTTCTTAGATTTTTACCTTAACCCGCCTAAAGCGGGTTAACGTAAGTATTTTTACCTTAACCCGCCTAAAGCGGGTTAACGTAAGTTTTTTTACCTGAACCCGCCTAAAGCGGGTTAACGTAGGTATTTTTTACCTTAACCCGCCTAAAGCGGGTTAAGGTTAGATTTTCTTAGATTTTTACCTTAACCCGCCTAAAGCGCGGTAAGGTAAGTATTTTTACCTTAACCCGCCTAAAGCGGGTTAACGTAAGTATTTTTACCTTAACCCGCCTAAAGCGGGTTAACGTAAGTTTTTTTACCTGAACCCGCCTAAAGCGGGTTAACGTAAGTATTTTTACCTTAACCCGCCTAAAGCGGGTTAACGTAGGTATTTTTTACCTTAACCCGCCTAAAGCGGGTTAACGTAAGTTTTTTACCTGAACCCGCCTAAAGCGGGTTAACGTAAGTTTTTTACCTTAACCCGCCTAAGGCGAGTTAACGTAGGTATTTTTACCTTAACCCGCCTAAAGCGGGTTAACGTAAGTTTTTTTACCTGAACCCGCCTAAAGCGGGTTAACGTAAGTTTTTTTACCTGAACCCGCCTAAAGCGGGTTAACGTAGGTATTTTTTACCTTAACCCGCCTAAAGCGGGTTAACGTAGGGGTTTTTTTTTACCTGAACCCGCCTAAAGCGGGTTAACGTAAGTATTTTTACCTTAACCCGCCTAAAGCTGGTTAACGTAGGTATTTTTTACCTGAACCCGCCTAAAGCGGGTTAACGTAAGTTTTTTTACCTTAACCCGCCTAAGGCGGGTTAACGTAGGTATTTTTACCTTAACCCGCCTAAAGCGGGTTAACGTAAGTATTTTTACCTTAACCCGCCTAAAGCGGGTTAACGTAGGTATTTTTTACCTTAACCCGCCTAAAGCGGGTTAACGTAGGTATTTTTACCTTAACCCGCCTAAAGCGGGTCAACGTAAGTTTTTTTACCTGAACCCGCCTAAAGCGGGTTAACGTAAGTTTTTTTACCTGAACCCGCCTAAAGCGGGTTAACGTAGGTATTTTTACCTTAACCCGCCTAAAGCGGGTTAACGTAAGTATTTTTACCTTAACCCGCCTAAAGCGGGTCAACGTAAGTTTTTTTACCTGAACCCGCCTAAAGCGGGTTAACGTAAGTTTTTTTACCTGAACCCGCCTAAAGCGGTTAACGTAGGTATTTTTACCTTAACCCGCCTAAAGCGGGTTAACGTAAGTATTTTTACCTTAACCCGCCTAAAGCGGGTTAACGTAGGTATTTTTTACCTTAACCCGCCTAAAGCGGGTTAACGTAGGTATTTTTCACCTTAACCCGCCTAAAGCGGGTTAAGGTTAGATTTTTACCTTAACCCGCCTAAAGCGGGTTAGCGTAAGTTTTTTTTACCTTAACCCGCCTAAAGCGGGTTAACGTAAGTTTTTTTACCTGAACCCGCCTAAAGCGGGTTAACGTAAGTATTTTTACCTTAACCCGCCTAAGGCGGGTTAACGTAGGTATTTTTACCTAAACCCGCCTAAAGCGGGTTAAGGTTAGATTTTCTTAGATTTTTACCTTAACCCGCCTAAAGCGGGTTAACGTAATTCATTTTACCTTAACCCGCCTAAAGCGGGTTAACGTAGGGGTTTTTTTTACCTGAACCCGCCTAAAGCGGGTTAACGTAAGTATTTTTACCTTAACCCGCCTAAAGCGGGTTAACGTAGGGGTTTTTTTTTTACCTGAACCCGCCTAAAGCGGGTTAACGTAAGTATTTTTACCTTAACCCGCCTAAAGCGGTTAACGTAGGTATTTTTTACCTTAACCCGCCTAAAGCGGGTTAAGGTTAGATTTTCTTAGATTTTTACCTTAACCCGCCTAAAGCGCGGTAAGGTAAGTATTTTTACCTTAACCCGCCTAAAGCGGGTTAACGTAAGTTTTTTTACCTGAACCCGCCTAAAGCGGGTTAACGTAAGTATTTTTACCTTAACCCGCCTAAAGCGGGTTAACGTAGGTATTTTTTACCTTAACCCGCCTAAAGCGGGTTAACGTAAGTTTTTTTACATGAACCCGCCTAAAGCGGGTTAACGTAAGTATTTTTACCTTAACCCGCCTAAGGCGGGTTAACGTAGGTATTTTTACCTTAACCCGCCTAAAGCGGGTTAACGTAAGTATTTTTACCTTAACCCGCCTAAAGCGGTTAACGTAGGTATTTTTTACCTTAACCCGCCTAAAGCGGGTTAACGTAGGTATTTTTACCTTAACCCGCCTAAAGCGGGTTAACGTAAGTTTTTTTACCTGAACCCGCCTAAAGCGGGTTAACATAAGTTTTTTTACCTGAACCCGCCTAAAGCGGGTTAACGTAGGTATTTTTTACCTTAACCCGCCTAAGGCGGGTTAACGTAGGTATTTTTACCTTAACCCGCCTAAAGCGGGTTAACGTAAGTATTTTCACCTTAACCCGCCTAAAGCGCGTTAACGTAGGGCGTTTTTTTTTACCTGAACCCGCCTAAAGCGGGTTAACGTAAGTTTTTTACCTTAACCCGCCTAAGGCGAGTTACGTAGGTATTTTTACCTTAACCCGCCTAAAGCGAGTTAACGTAAGTTTTTTTACCTGAACCCGCCTAAAGCGGGTTAACGTAAGTTTTTTTTACCTGAACCCGCCTAAAGCGGGTTAACGTAAGTATTTTTACCTTAACCCGCCTAAAGCGGGTTAACGTAGGTATTTTTTACCTTAACCCGCCTAAAGCGGGTTAAGGTTAGATTTCTTAGATTTTTACCTTAACCCGCCTAAAGCGCGGTAAGGTAAGTATTTTTACCTTAACCCGCCTAAAGCGGGTTAACGTAAGTTTTTTTACCTTAACCCGCCTAAAGCGGGTTAACGTAAGTTTTTTTACCTGAACCCGCCTAAAGCGGGTTAACGTAAGTATTTTTACCTTAACCCGCCTAAAGCGGGTTAACGTAGGTGTTTTTTACCTTAACCCGCCTAAAGCGGGTAACGTAAGTTTTTTACCTTAACCCGCCTAAGGCGAGTTAACGTAGGTATTTTTACCTTAACCCGCCTAAAGCGGGTTAACGTAAGATTTTTTACCTGAACCCGCCTAAAGCGGGTTAACGTAAGTTTTTTTTACCTGAACCGCCTAAAGCGGGTTAACGTAGGTATTTTTCACCTTAACCCGCCTAAAGCGGGTTAACGTAGGGGTTTTTTTTTACCTGAACCCGCCTAAGCGGGTTAACGTAAGTATTTTTACCTTAACCCGCCTAAAGCGGGTTAACGTAGGTATTTTTTACCTTAAC